>ML110791.1:51183-68578 GCA_003697995.1 Taxidea taxus jeffersonii
TTTTTTTTAAGTAAACATATCAAAAATTACTTTAGATGGTAATTTTATTTATTTTAGAATTGAATTTTTTTTCTTTTCACTATATTGAGATAAGACTGACATAATATTATGTAAGGTCTGCAAGTTGACAATTTGATATCTGCATCAATTGTGAAACTGCACCACAATACGATTAGCTAATACCTTCATTACCTAACATAATTACAATTAGGTATATGTGTACATTTAAAATTTACTCTCTTAGCAGCTTTCAGGTATTTGAAAGTAGTTAACTGTACTATAGTCACCAGGCCATACATTGGATCCCCATAATTTATCCATCTTATAAATGGAAATGTGTACATTTTGACCAACATCACCCCATTTCTGCCAACACCAGCCTCTGGGAACCACCATTCTACTCTGTTTCTGTTAGAAAAAACAAAAAACAAAAAAAAAAAACAAAAAAAAACCACATATAAGTGAGATGATCCAATATTTCCCTGTTTTCTGTCTGACTTATTTCACTTAGCAAAATGCCTTTAATTTCCATTCATAGTGTTGCAAATGGCAGTATTTCTTTCTTTTTAATGGCTGAATAATATTCTTTTGTATATGTATACCACATCTTCCTTATGCATTCATCCATAGAAGACACTTAGGTTGTTTCTGTGCTTTGACTACTGTGATTATTCTGCAATTAACATGGGGGCAAATATCTCTTCAAAATTCTGCTGTCATTTCCTTTGGATATAAACCCAGAAGTGGAATTGATGGATCAGGTAATAGTTCTATTTTTTTTTTTTTTTGAGGAACCTCTCTATTGTTTCCCATAGTGGCTAAACAATTTATATCCCCACCAATAGAGCACAAGTTTCCCTTTCCTTCACATCCTCAACAAACTTATCTTGTGTCTTTTTGATGGATAGCTCTTCTAACAAGTGTGAGGTGATAGTTCATTGTGGCTTTGATTTGCATTTCCCTGATGATTAGTGATATTGAGTATCTTTTCATGTACCTACAGACCATTTATATATCTTCTCTGGGAAAAAAAAAAAGTCTATTCAAGTAATCTTCCCATTTTTAATTGGATTGTTTTATTTTCTGCTATTGAGTTGTATAAATTCCTTATATATTTTGACTACTTTCCCCATAAGATACATGGTTTGAAAATATTTCCTCCTATTACATAAGTTGCCATTTCATTTTGTTGATTGTTTCTTTTGCTGTGTAGAAGATTTTTATTAGATATATCAGTGTTTTCTTATCTTCAGTATTTTTGAAGAATTTATGAAAAAATATGTTAATTCTTTACAATTTTGGTATAATTCACCAATAAAAAGCCATCTGGTCTTGGACTTTACTTTGCTTGAAGGTTTTTTATTCTAATTTAATCTCCTTAATCATTTTGGTCTGTGCACATTTTCAATTTCTTCATGAGTCAGTCTTGGTAGGTTGTAGGTTTCTACAAACTTACTCATTTCTTGTAGGTTATCCAACTTATTGGCTTATGTTTGTTCAGAGTAGTCTCTTATGATCCTTTGTATTTGTTACTTTTAATATTTCTTTTATTTCTGATTTTTGTTCTGACTCTTCACTTTTTCTTTGTTAGCTTAGCTAAAGGTTGGTCAATTTTGTTTATCTTTAAAGTAAAACAGCTCTAAGCTTCATCTGTCTTTTCTATTTTTTTCTTTCAGGTCTCTATTTCATTTATTTTTCTTTCTATCTTTGTTATTTCCTTTCTTCTGCTAAATCTCAGATTAGTTTGTCCTTTTCTCTAGTTCCTTGAGATTGTTTTTCTTAATGTAGATGTTTATTGCTGTGAACTTCCCTATTAGAATACTTTTCTAAATTCCATAGATTTTGGTATGTTGTGTTTCCACTTATTTGTTTCAAGATATGTTCTGATTTCCCTTTTGATTTCTTTTTAGACCCCTTGGTTGGTCAAGAGTGTATTTAATTTTCACATATTTATGATTTTTTCGTGTTTCCTCCTGTTATTTGATTTCTACTTCACGTCATTATGTTCAGAAAGATACTTGGTATGATTTCAATCTTCTTAAATTTGCCAAGACATGATTTGTGACTTAACATATGATATATTTTGAAGAAGTTCCATGTGTGCTTGAGAAAAATATTTGTTTCTTTGGGATGTAATATTTTATATATGTCTGTTAGGCCCCTTTTGGTCTAAACTATAGTTCATAATGGTGCCTGGCTGGCTCAGTCAGTAGAGATGTGACCCTTGGTCTCAGGGTTGTGAGTTCAAGCCCCATGTTGGGCATACAGCTTATTAAAAAAATAGTAAAATATAATCCAAGTCCTTATTTCCTTATTGGTTTTCTGCCTGGATGATTTATCCATTGTTGAAAGTGGAGTATTGAAACACCCTACTATTATTGTATTTTCTATTTTTCCCTTCAGATCTCTGAGTATTTCTGTAATATAGTTAGGTGCTCAAATGTTGGGCGCATATATATGTTTATGGTTGTCATGTCATCTTGGTAAATTGGCCCCTTTATTATTATATAATGCCTTATCTCTTGTGACAGCTTTTGAGTTAGAGGCTATTTTGTCTGATATAAATATAGCTATCCCTGTTCTCTTTTGATTTTCACTTGCAATGGAATGTCTTTTTCAATCCCTTCATGTTGAGCCTACATGTATCCTTAGTTGAAGGGAGTCTTCTGCAGGCTGCCCATAGTTAGGTCTTTTTTTTTTTTTTTTAATCCATTCAGCCATTCTATGTCTTTGATTGGATAACTTAATCATTCACATGTAGAGCAGTTAATTGATAGGTAAAGACTTATTAGTGCCATCTTATTAATTGCTGTCTTGCTGTTTGTAGTTCCCTTGTTCCTTTCTTCCTCTCTTTTCCTTTGTGAACTGATGATTTTCCATAGCAGTATGTTTTTCATTCCCTTCTCTTTGTCATCTGTGTATCTACTGCAAGTTTTTGCTTTGTGGTTATCATAAGTTGTAAAGAGTAATTTTAAGTGATTAATAACATAACAATGAACACAAATTGGAGCAATGAAAGAAAAGATTGTCTAAAAATGAGGAAAACAACTTGAAACATAACTGAAGATATAGAAAAACAAGTAAACCACTTGTGTTGATTATAGCTTTGAATGTTGCAGTATCCTCATTTTTGGAGTTTGTTCAAAAGGTCATAGAGAGCAACATAAGAGCCTCAATTTTGGATTTTAAATAGATCCTGTATACATGCAATTTTCAAAGTGTTTCCTACATATTTTTTTTTCCCCTGGAGAAATTTATCTAAAAAAATTCTTTGCATCTGGAATACTTAAGAAACATTAAAGTTCACATTGACATAACTAATAAGCCACTCACTACTCATACAAATCTATTGGACAGTCAGGATATCAGATAGTATGAAACTGTTTTATGGGGAATTTATCTTACTAAAGATTAAAGTATATGCAGCATTTATAAAATTATTTATGAAAAATGAATTTATGCATCACTTTGTGTCTGCCAACATCTCTTTCTAGCTTTAACAACCTAAGTGCAGTCAAAATGACCCCAAAATACCCAGAAAATGTTCATTAAAATTGATTTTTCCATCCAGTTACCCTGCTAGTGAAAAATTTATGAAATACATATATTTTTATTTAGAGGGCCAGTTTTCTTTTCCTATAATGGAGTGTCCTTAATAATATGCTTTTTAATAAGACAATGTCTCTAAAAATGGACAAGGCAAGAAGTCCTGATTTTTCACAGAAATTGAGCAAAAATCTTTTGCACAGATAAAGAGAAATGTATGGAGTTCCTGCTTGTGAGTTCTAATCTTTCAAAAGATGTGGAATATCTTTCTATATTGAATAATTGCCTGCTTCTCTTTATTTTAAAGAGAGCCAAAAGTAAACGTAGTTAGATGGTAAATGATGGTAGTAGAAGGAAAGAGGGAGACTGAATGACACTCCATTTGTCATCACATGGAAGCTGAAATATCATGGAGAAGGAAGGGCAAGAAGGAAAATGGCAATGGAAATTAACTCAAACCTATATGAATTAATAGGAATAATAATTTCATATTCTTTTTTTTTAGATTTTACTTATTTATTTATTTGAGAATGAGAGAGAGTGAGAGAGAGAACACGAGCAGGGTGAGGGGCAGAAGGAGAAGCAGATTCCCTGTTGAGCAGGGAACCCAATGTGAGCCTTAATCCCAGGGCTCCAGGATCATGGATCATGACCTGAGCCAAAGGCAGACACTTAACTGATTGAGCCACCCAGGCACCCCAGTAATTTCATATTCTTTAAACTCAGAAACTCAGAACTCAGAAAGAGGCAGGTTTTATTTGTGACACCCTCAGTCCAAAACATAGGGATATCATAAAATCACTAACTGCAAACTCAACTCAGCAATTTATTTATATATCCAGTGTATGAATTCTTAGAAGTTATCCTACTTGGAGAGACTGAGGTTCCTTCTGATTTCCAGTGCTATTTATCCACCCTGAACCAAACACGAACATTTCATAGTAATTGTACTATATAGTGTTTTGTTATATATTAAGAAATATGCACAAAAAAATTGGTCCTATTACTGGATTGAACTATTTCTGCATTTCATATAAATTGGTTCTCATTGAGGAGATATGGAGAAGCTTCCTGACTAAAATGGACTATAAGTGAGGGCTGCAATCCAGTAAGAAGGGAAGCTGAGAAAGCACTAAGAATAGGAAGTCTTCATTTAGCAACAGAATTTGATGTACATAATAATAGTTTTCAAGAAAACAAATTGCGAAAGCATCTGTCCCTGGTATTATAAAAGAGTAACTTTCAACTGATCTATCAGTTACAGAAGACAACATTATGTCAGGATTGTTGCTTTTGTTTTTGTTTTGTTTTGTTTTTCCAATTTTAATTTTACTGTTTTACTAACACACACTATTGTATTTGCCCCAGGAGAGTCTGTTGCAAAACTGAAAATAGTGAGGTGATGCTATAGTTCACCAGCATCTTCAGCTTCATTCCACAGAATGCTTCTTTAGAGTTTTATCTCCTGGCCATTTGTTTTGGCAAAAGCTTTGAAGATTGTGTATCAGCTGCAAATCACAATAGGAAAAGCCAACATGGTGGTTTATAGAATTAACAAGAATAGCTATCTTCCTTGACAGATTGCTCTGTTTAATTATAGCTGTTGAGGATTGAATCAGCTGCTTGAACAGGGAAAATCAGAGGGTCATTAGGATGGCCTACTAATTTTCTGTCATGAGTAGCAGCATACCCATGATCTACACATGCAGTATGGCAGAATACTTGCTAAATCACCGGCCCTTGAAACCCCTATGGCAATTTTTAAAATCCCTATGGTAACACAAGGGATAAGAAAACTGGCAATTTTGGATGCAAACTGATAGTAAAATTTATCAGATAGATAATTTTCTGTTTCAAAATTGATTTGAAATATTTTTTAGAAAAAGAAAATCAATTCAATATGTCACCTTCTTCTGGTAAAAATCATTACTTATTCCTGCATGTAACAAATAAAGGACACATTATATTCATTCCTTGACTTTTTTTTCCCCCCAATGGAAGAAGAAACTTCTTTTATAATATTAAAATAAATTTTCTCTGAAAACAAACAAGCAAACAAAAATCCCTCTACTCTCTGCCATTCAGATGGGGCCAGAAAAATAAAAAATAAAAACTCAAAGTATCTATTGCATGTGAGGAAAATCACTGGAACTGGAGCTGATATGATATTTATTTGGTGGCAATGTAGACTTTTAGGAATGGCCTATGGAAACAAAGCAACAACCAATTCATGCAATCTTTAAAAGCATCCTCCAGTTCATCCTTAAGTACTGTAGTAATCTATAAGAATATACCTCAGGGCCACTCAGCACCCTCAGAATGCTATAAGTATTTCCAAGTCCTACATACCAATATGGGAAAGGACCTGGAACTGAACCTGACAATTTATGACTAACGCATATTGTCCTAAAAGTTCTGAGATCTTGAAACTCCCAGGACACACAATTCTTAGTAGCAGCAAAGATCAGTTTTATGCAGATTGCTTTCAGGACATACATCTCTCTTCACAAATGTCAAGATTGGATAATTAGCTTTACTAGAATCTGGAATTGAGATGAGAGGTTATATCAAATTAAGAGGACTTTTTAATCTATGTGTCTGACTATAGAAAAGAAAATGCAATCCCTATAATTAATCCCTGTGTGTCTCAGGAATAGAAGAGCATTTAAATGCCAACTTAGTAGAGTAAAAGAAGAAATCAAGAACAATGGCACCACTGTAGTGGTCTCATTATAGCCAGTGCATGAACAAAAGGCAGAGCTAAAAAATGATCTAGGTTCCTAGAATTTAATCTGTGAATTAAGCACTATAACATTCTCTAATAAAATAATATCAAATACAATTAAGGCTTTTTAAAGTATAATACATATTTTTATTATAACGGAGCTGACCATGCATAAAACAATCTCAAGGAAACCTTCCACGCCTCTTTTAAAAATGGATTTAACTCATTATTTATATCCCAAATGTAAATGATGAATTCTTCCTTATTGAAAATATCTCTATAGTGAATTTTAATTACATTGTTACTTTTTTTTCTTTTTATAGAGTCACACTGAAAATTATTTATCTTCAAAAATGGGTTAACCCTCAATGAACTGAAAGTAACAAAAAACCAAACACATCAATTCTAAACACATCTGCTTGAAGAAGTGTAGATGTTAAACATAGATATTTATACATATACTTATTTACTTATGCAACTCCATGCTGGGAAGCTACAGGCATACCTCATTTTATTGTGCTTTGCAGATACTGAATTTTTTACAAGTTGAAGTTTTATAGCAACCTTGATAAGTCTAGCAGTACCATTTTTCCAAGCATCATTTGCTCACTTTGTGTCTCTGAGTCACATTTTGGTAATACTTGCAATATTTCAACTTTTTTCCATCGTTATTATATTTACTATGGTGATCTGTAATTAGTGATCTTTGATGTTACTATTGTAATTGCATCACAAACCTCACCTATATTAGACAGAACATTTAGTTAATAAATGCTTTGTGTTTTGAATGTTCTACCGACCAGCTGTTCCCCATTTCTCTCCCTCTCCTCACGCCTCCCTATTCCATGAGACACATTGACTTAATGTTGAAATTAGGCCAATTAATAACCCCACTATGGACTCTAAGTAAAAAGAGAGGTCACACACCTCTCACATTAAGTCAAAAACCAGAGATGATTAAGCTTAGTGAGGAAGGAATTTTAAAAGCTAAGATAGGCTGAAGCTGAGACTCTGGTGCCAAACATTTAGTCAAGATGTAAATGCAAAAGAAAAGTTCTTTAAGAAAATTAAAAGAGCTACTTGGGTTAACACTTGAGTGATAAGAAAGCAAAACAGCCTAATTGTTGACATGGGGAAAGTTTTAATGGTCTGGAAATAAGATCAGACCAGCCACAACATTCCCTTAAGCCAAAAATCTAATCCAGAGCATCACCTTGAATCTTTTCAATCCTGTGAAGGCTGAGACAGCTGAGGAAGCTGCAAAAGAAGTCTGAAGCTAGCAGACATTTGGTCATGAGGTTTAAGGAAAGAACAATTTTCCATAACATAAAAGTAAAAGGTGAAACAGCAAGTTTTGATGGATAAGCTGCAGCAAATTTTCCAGAAGACCTAGCTAAAATAACCAATGAAGGTGGCTACACTCAACAATAGATATTTAATGTAAATGAAATTGCCTTCTTTTGGAGGAAGATGTCATCTAAAACTTTCACAGCTAGAGAGGAAAAGTCAGCACCTGGTTTCAAAGCCCCAAAGGTCAGGCAGACTCTCTTGTTTAGGGGGTAATGCAGCTGGTGACTTGAAGTTAAAGCCAATGTTCACTTATCCTTCTGAAAATCTTAGGGCTCTTAGAATTATGCTTAATTAGATGTGTTGGATGACAGAAATCAGATATGATTAGAAAAAAGATCTTTCAAAACATTAATGCTCATTGACAATGTCACCCAAAAGCTCTGATGCCAATGTACACTGAGATTAATTTTGTTTTTGTGACTAACATAACATTCATTCTGCAGCCTACAGATCAAGAAATAATTTCAACTTTCAAGTCATATTATTTAAGAAATACATTTGTAAGATATAGCTGCCATTGATAGTGATTCTTCTGATGATCTGGATAGAGGGATCAGAAACTTTCTGGAAAGACTTCATCATTCTACATGCCATTAAGAACATTTGTGATTATAGGAAGAGGTCAAATATCAATATTAAAAATAATTTGGAAAAAGTTGATTCTAACCTTCACAGTTGACTTTCAAGGGCTCAAGACTTCAGTGGAGGAAGTAACTGCAGATGTGGTAGAAACAGCAAGAGAAATAGAATTAGAAGAGGGGCCTGAAGACATAACTGAATTGCGGCAATCTCTTGATAAAAATAGAGCAGATGAGGAGTTGCTTCTTATAACCGAGCAAAGAAAGGGGTTTCTTGTGATGGAATCTACTCCTAGTGAAGGTCCTATGAAGATAATTGAAATGACAACAAGTGATTTAGAATATGACATAAAGCTAGTGATAAAGCAGTGTCAGGGTTTCAAAGGATTGACTCCAGTTTTGAAAAACGTTTTACTGTGGGTAAAATGCTATCAAACAGCTTTGCATGCTACAGAAAAATCACTCATGAAAAGAAGAGTCAATGGATGCAGCAAATTTTGCTCCTGCCTTATTTGAAGAAATTGCCACAATCATCTCAACCTTCAGCAACCATCACACTGATGGGTCAGCAGCCATCAACATTGAAGCAAAACCCTCCTCAGCAAAAAGATTACAACTGGCTGAAAGCTCCAAAAATAGTTATCATTTTTTCAGCAATAAATTATTTTTAATTAAAATATGGACATCGCTTTTCTTAAAGATTTTATTGACTTAATTGAGAGACAGAGATCACAAGTAGGCAGAGAGGCAGGCAGAGAGAGAGGAAGGGAAGCAGGCTCCCTGTTGAGCAGAGAGCCCAACACGGGGCTGGATCTCAGGCCCTGGGGTCATAACCCAAACCAAAGGCAGAGGTTTTAACCCACTGAGCCACCCGCACACCGCTGGACATCACTTTTTAAGACATAAGAGCTATTGCACACTTAATAGACTACAGTATAGTATATTCACTGGGAAACCAAAAATATTGATTTAATTTGTTCTATTACGATACTCACTATTTTTGCAGTGGCCTGGAACTGAACCCTCAGTATCTCTGAAGTATGCCTGTACTATATTTGTCTAAGACATTAATGAGGAGAGTGCTATCTGAGAGATACTAATGAGGATGATACATCATTCGAGTCATAAATCAAATCTTAAATGGCATCTGGAACACAATGAAAAAACAATCAGAAGTATTTAGATAAAAGATCTCCATGACTCCATGAAGCAAATTGTCAGGTCAGAGGAAGTAAGACCTGATATTATGGGTGATTGGAATTCACCTCTGCAATTAGCTTCTATGTCTTCCCTAAGACTGTGTAAACAAGCATAATGCCCATAAAAGTGCACTGATCATGGAGCAGAAAGGAAAAAAAAAAATGTTACTAGATGAATATAGACATTTAAAGCAGCTCAAATCTTCGATAACTTTATTAGACTACCAGTGCTTGTTGAATAGCATTTCTTTTATATTTTTAATTTAATGATTAAATGAAACACTTATACACTGACATATTTGCAAAGCAGATAGTTGGAAGTAAGAAAACAAGTGGTCCAATGGTACAGCTAATGTTCCTTTCTCCCTGTCTCAAAGAGAATAGAACAGTTTTAAATATTGTTCCTTCCAATTAGATTTTTAAATAGGTAGAAAAATTGATTTCTTAGGCATTTTTTTAACCATTACCCTTGAGAACCCCTTCAGCTAATTCCCTATGAGCTTTTTTTTATGAACAGCCCATTTGTTTGAGGAGCATTACATATAAAATGGTTTAAATTACTCTATATAATTTGTGTATTTAAATCTTTATCAGGGGTGCCTGGGTGGCTCAGTGGGTTAAGCCTCTGCCTTCAGCTCAGGTCATGATCTCAGGATCCTGAGATCGAGCCCCACATCAGGCTCTCTGCTCAGCAGGGAGCCTGCTTCCCCCTCTCTCTCTGCCTGCCTCTCTGCCTATTTGTGATCTCTCTGTCAAATAAATAAAATCTTTTAAAAAATAAATAAACCTTTATCAGAGGATTATCTTTATTGATTGATTTTTTTTTTAAATTGACTTTAATTTTTCCTGTGGTTTTGATTTCACAGCAAAATGGGGTGGGTAATACAGAAAATTCCCAAAAACTTCCTTTTCTCACACAGGCACAGCTTCCCCGACTGTCAACATCCCACACCGGAGTGGTACCTTTGTTACAGTTGATGAACCCACAGTGACAAATTGTTATCACTCAAAGTCCATAATTTACATCAGAGTTCACTCTTAGCATTGTACATTCTATGAGTTCGGGCAAATGTATAATGATATGTCTTCACCACTACAGTGGCATATGCATTAGTTTCACTGCCCTAAACTTCCCCATGCTCTGCCTATTTATCTTTCCCTTCTCCCAAACCCTGGCAACTACTGATCTTTTTAGTAGTTTTCATAGTCTTCATAGTTTTGCCTTTTCCAGAATGTCATGTCATTAGAATTTTACAGTATGAAGCATTTACAGATTGGCTTCATTCACTTAGTAATATGCATGTAAGCTTCCTCCATGTCTTTCCATGTCATGATAGCTCATTCTTTTTAGTGCTCAATGATGTTCCACTGATGTATCATAGATTATTTATCCATTTCAACCACAGAAGGACATTTTAGCTGCTTCCAATATTTGACAATTATTACTTTTTAAGATTTTAACTATTTGAGAGAGAGTCAGCACAAGCATGAGTGGCAGGAGGGGAACAGAGGGTAAGGGAAGAGCAGACTCCCTGCTGAGCAGGGAGCCTGATGCAGGTCTCCATCCCAGGACCCTGAGACTATGACCTGAGCTGAAGGCAGACGCTTAACCAACTGAGCCACCCAGTGTCCCAAGATTTGACAATAATCAATAACATTGCTATAAACATACATGTACGGTTTCTTGTGTGGACCTAAATTTTCAAATCTTTTGTGTAAATACCAAGGAGAGCAATTGTTACATCATACATTAAGTATGCTTAGTTTTATAAGAAACCACCACACTCTCTTCTTAAGTGGATTTTGCATCCCTACAACAGATGAATGAAACTTCCTGTTGCTCCTGGCCAGCATTTATTGATGTTCCGGATTTTGCTCATGCTAAGTGTGTAGTACTATTTAATTATTGTTTTAACTTCCAATTCCCTAATGGATGTTGTTAAACACCTTTTCATTTGCTTATATGCCATCTGTATATCTTTTAAAGATTTTATTTATTTATTTGTTAGAGAGAGAGAGAGCAAGCGAGCACAGGCAGACAGAGAGGCAGGCAGAGGCAGAGGGAGAAGCAGGCTCCCTGCTGAGCAAGGAGCCCGATGTGGGACTCGATCCCAGGACGCTGGGATCATGACCTGAGCCGAAGGCAGCCGCTTAACCAACTGAGCCACCCAGGCGTCCCATGCCATCTGTATATCTTTGGGTGACCTGCCTCTTCAGTCATTTGTCCACTTTTTAATCAGGCTATTTGTTGAGGGGTTTTGTCTTTTTATGTTTTTAGGTGGACTCTACACCCAATATAAGGCTCAATCTCACAACCCCCTAGGTCAAGAGTTACATGTTCTACTGAATGAGCCAGTCAGGCACCCCTTATTGTTGAGTTTTAAGAGTTCTTTGTGTATTTTGGCAAATAGTCCTTTATCAGATATGACTTTTGAAAATATTTATCTGGCAATTTGTTTAGTTTCATGAAGTATATTTTGTCATATCTGTTTCATTTGTGACCATAATGATGCTTTTTAATCTATAATTTCAAAGAGATCTTTTTTACATGAAAAAATCACATGAAAATATACCTTTGAGAATGTATTATATATTAACTTTGTGTTTGCTTTAATTTCTATGACATTTTTATATAAAATGTGTTTTTGCCATAACAAGTGTTTTAAACTAGTATTCTAATACATAATTTAGCAAATAGTATTGTATGCATCATTTGACTTTCAAGGCAGATTTTACACACACACCTATAGACGGTCATTGTCGCAAATTTAGTTAAGGTTTTGAGGACAAAACAAAATTTCACTACCTCACTACTTCTTAAAAGCTGTATTTAAATATGGCAGTATAAGGGATAAAAGTGAAAATGAGGGATTAAATATGATCAAAAGTGTAAGCATAACGTGCCATGCAAATTATACCCACTATTAAAATTCAATGACATCATGCTCTCCCAGACTTTTCACTACTGAACTTTGAGTACTTCTGTGAATTCTTATTATTCTCAACTTCAAGTTGAAGTGCTCTAGAGTTTAATCCTTGGTGCTAATCTATCCTAAAGCTCCATTCACTTTCTCGATGAACTAATTCATTATCATATTGTGAAATGCCATCTGTAGGCCAATGACTACACCCATTATTTTCCATCTCCTACTTTACTCCTTATACTTCACTCCATACTTCATATGACAATATCTTTATTTTTCCAGCTTATAGCACCCCCCTCAATTTTCTGATTCATTGTTTTCCTCTCATACCTCATATCCAATCCATTAGGAAACTGCTGGTTCTGTCTTTAAAATACTCCATGTAGGGGCGCCTGGGTGGCTCAGTGGGTTAAAGCCGCTGTCTTCGGCTTGGGTCATGGGATCGAGCCCCATATCGGGCTCTCTGCTCTGCGGACAGCCTGCTTCCTCTCTCTGCCTACTTGTGATCTCTGTCTGTCAAATAAATAAATAAAATCTTTAAAAAAAATAAAAAAATAAAAAAATAAAATACTCCATGTAGAGTGCAACAATTCCTTATCCTAGTACTACCTATCCTTTTCCAAGCCATTATCCTTACTTGTCTGGGTTACTGAAATAATCTTACTGCCCCTTCTATGTTTGCCCTTCCTTTCATACTTTCTATGAAACACAGCAGCTGAACTGATCATTTGTAAGGGGAATTCAATTTATCTCACTCTTTTGCTCAAAATACTGTGTTACTTTCACTCCACAAAAAAGTCAAATTTCTAATAATGGCCCCTGTGATGGCCCCAATTCCTTTCTAAATTCACATTTTAGTATTTTCCCTCTTTATCACTATAGTTCATATAAAATGGCATTGTTGTTGTCCCTCCCTTTAACATATCAGAAATACTCCAGCCTTAGAGGAGTCTGCACTGATTATTTCCTTTGACTGGATTTTTCTTTACCCATTTACTGTGGTGTCTACTTTTCTAATTTTAAGTCTTAGTTCAAATGCTGTATTTCTGATAAAGCTTCTCCTTATAACCCTTTTGAAAGTTGCAGTCTACTCCCTCTCTAGTGTTCTCAAATGCTTTCTACCCTACTCTACATTTTCCGCTTCCTACAGCATTTACTGATGTAATATGTTTACTTAAGTAATTTATATTTTGTGTTATTCTTGTATTTTTACTGTCTGCCTTTTTCCATTGAAATGTAAATTCTACATAGACAGTGATATTTTTGTTTTTTGTTCACTATTCTATCTTAGAGACCTGGTTGGGTACCTGGATGTATTTTCTGCTTAACAAGTATTTGCTGAATAAATGAAAAACAGAAAATTTTTTAAATAATTGTATCCTCCACCCTGGATCAGAATTGCAGATACAAATATAAATTTCTTTAAATTATATTTTGTTAATATATCTCCATGCAAACACACTGAAATTATTCTGAGTGTGTAATGAACTAGTTACCTGGAATAAATCACTCAATAACCATTCAATTGAGTCAAAAGGTCCTGTGTATAGCAGAGTCCCTGTTGACTGAATAAGGTAGCAAATATGCATGACATGAAAAATAGTCAAATGTAACCAATTTAACTGTTAAGTAAGGCATTAATCTCTATAACTATAACTGTATTACAAAGAAAATATGGCACAGGAAGGGTAATATAATTCATTGCAGAAATACAAACACACTTTTCCATTCAAATACATAAATTAATACATTTTTAAACAACCTTCCAGGAAGGATTGTTGAAACAGAGACAGAAGGGATCACGTAAAGATGATGCTATTTTATAAAAGAGAATTATAAAGGATGAGTGCTCATAAATCAGATCATCTCTCCAAGATATATCTTATGATCTCTGTCTCCAGAGTACAGCTAAAAGTGTCTTATTATAAAATTTTCCATGAGAAGATAAAGAACTTTTTTCAAATTTGATATATGAAAACCCATTACAATAATTTTTCCTTGTTAACAGAACTTTAATATTGTTTTTGTGTCATCTAGCCATATTCCACAGAGAATGAATTTTGATTAGCTCAAGCTAATCTGATAAATCCATTCCCTTGACATAGCTACTAATGCTCATGAAAAACCATGTTGGCCAATTATAGAGGACAGTAATTCTATTAGAATTTTCTGATAAATTTCTCTCACTCTAGAAGTAGCTTGGGATTTTTTTGCTAAAATAATTCATTTTAATTTAAATAAAAGTTGAATTAATATATACATACGAAATGTTAACAACTCATAAGAGCATAGTAGATTGAATTTTCATAAAGAGAACATATCCAGGTATTACCATCCATATAAAAAATTAGAACATTACTAATATTCTAGAAGTCATTTCTCTACCTCATTCCATTTGCCACCACATAGAAAGTAAGCTTTTAACACTATACATTAGTCTAGATTATGCTTGAACTTTATATAAGTAGATTTATGCAATACATTTCTTTTGTATTTGTCTTCTTTTGATTAACATTATGAGATTTATCCATGTTCTTGAACACAACAATAGTTTTGGGTTTTGGTGTGTTTTGTTGTTGTTGTTGTTGTTTTCATTCTCATAGTTGTGTTTTATTCTGTTGACATACCACAATTAATTTATCCAGTCCATTGTTGATGGGTTTGTGGTTATTATGAATAAAGTAGCTAACAATACTGTTTAAACATGTTCTACAAAACATACATGAATAAGTTTTCCATTTTCACATTTCCTTATCATTCTCCACATCTTGCCAAAACTTGGTACCTTCAAATATTTCCAATTTGGGCCATTTTGGTAGTTGTACAGAGTACTTAATTTGATCTTTTTTCCCAAAAAGTTTAATGTTGAATCATTTATTTTTTCTTTTTCTTTTTCAGCCATTGGCATATCCCCTCTTGTGTAGTGTCTAGTAGTTCTTTATATATTCCAGTTAAAATTAATTTATTGGAGATAAATATCAATTTCTATATGTATATGTGATATATAAATATTTATAGGCAACATATATGCAAATATATGGATGTTGCAAATACTCTTCTGACACTCTAGTTTAGCTTCATTTAGATTAAGAATTTTAAAAGTCATGAAGTTGGCTTGTAATGCCTTTTTCTGTCTTCTATTGTTACTGTTCTGTCTTTCATATTTGGATCCACAAGCTATGTGCAATTGATTTTGCACATGGTGTGAGGTAATAGCCCAAGTAAATATACAAGTTATTCAGGAAAGTTACTGAAAAATTATGTATTTCCTACTGTATTACAGTGTTCTCTTTGTTATAAGTTTTATATCAAGTGACTATGTGTTCTGTTTCTGAATTGATTATTCTATAAAATTTGTTTGTTATCTATCCTTTATTCATGATAATCTTTGTTAATTTAGCCCTTTAATATATTTTATTCTGAAGTTTTATTTTTTGTATTCAAGATTATCTTGGATATTCTAGGCCAGTTTGAATTTCTATATAAATTTTGAATTTTTAAAAATTTTACTGGGACACCTGGGTGGCTCAGTGGGTTAAAGCCTCTGCCTTCAGCTCAGGTCATAATCCCAGGGTCCTGGGATTGAGCCCCACAATGGGCTCTCTGCTCAGCAGGGAGCCTGCTTCCTCCTCTTTCTCTGCCTGCCTCTCTGCCTACTTGTGATCTCTGTCAAATAAATAAATAAAATCCTTAAAAAAATTTTTTTACCACCAAAAAAACTGCTGTATGTTTTCAAATAGAAATGCATAAATTTTATAGATTAATACAATTAGGTAATTATATTTTAATATTGATTGTGTCAACATAAATATAACATATCACTCTAGTACTCTCCAGGGGAAAATTTACAATAATTCATTAAGTGTGATGTTTGCTATAGATGTTTGTAGATATTTGCAATGGGGTTAAAAAAGTTTCTGTTCCTAGTCTGCTGATTTTTTTTTTTATTTAATTTGTTTTTCGGTGTAACAGAATTCATTGTTTATGCACCACACTCAGTGCTCCATGCAATATGTGCCCTCCATAATACCCACCACCAGGCTCACCCAACCCCCCACTCTTCTCCTCTCCTCTCTGAGACCCTCAGTTTGTTTCTCAGAGTCCATAGTCTCTCATGGTTTGTCTCCCCCTCCAATTTCCCCCATCTCACTTCTTCTCTCCATCTTCCAAAGTCCTCTATGTTATTCTAAGGCTAATATTCTTAGAAATATTTCATTTACTCCAGTGACCAATAAAACACATATTTTCCCAGCCACTCACAGTTACTGGCAGATGCCAACTCATGCAGAAGAAAATGATACCTTGCTCTATAACAAACAAGAGGACTTTCTCCTCAGAATGTAGACAATTAATCATAAACCAAACCCTCTGAGACATCATCAAGAAGAAATCTACGACAATTCTAATGTATCTATTGTGACTCAATGACTAATGCAGTAACACCCCTTTCTATTTTTTAATATCCTGTTCTACTGTAATCCTTAGAAAGATTTGGTCTTTCTTGCCTTGTATCCAATTTCTGTATCCTGTTCATCCTAGCTAAATCTTCTCTTGTGTCTTGCAGATTTTCTGCTGCAAAAACCTTTAAAAACTTCCCTCTCTGCTGTACCTTTGAATTTTATTTCTATCTCTGAGCTTCAAATGTCAACTGGCTTTCACTACCACCATTTACTTTGCACTCTTTCAAGTGTAAGCAGTGTATTCTTTCATATCTCATATACATCAAGGTCTTGACTCAAATGCCATTCCAATTATATTAATGTCCCTCCATTGAGACTCATGGTTATACAAATACATTCTCCTTCTTATTTCAGTCACTTAGTCTCTTGTCACTTTTCCTCATTATTTAAAGACTTCCATTCTGAACTCACATTCTCTTTCTTCCCACCACAATTTTTTTTTTTTTTTTTGCTATCACCCTAGGTCTGCTCAAATTTCACACTGATAATCTATTCAATTCAAATCTCTTATCCCTTTGACCACTTTGTCCTCAGTGAAGTTACCCTTTCTTACTCAGTATTCAAAACTTATGGCCCATAAAATCGCTAATCAAAACAGTTGACTCTCTAGAAA
>ML110792.1:0-16256 GCA_003697995.1 Taxidea taxus jeffersonii
CACATGCACGAGTAGGGAAAGGGGCTGCGGGAGAGGGACAAGCAGACTCCCTGCTGAGCAGGAAGCCAGACATGGGGCTTGATCCTAGGACCCTGTGATCATGACCTAAGCCAAAGTCAGATGCTCAACTGCCTGAGCCACCAAGATGCCCCCTTGTTATTCTTTTCAATGATCTACTCTGATGACAGTACCACACTGTTCCATTTCACTGACTAGACAAACCTTCATAGATCCCTTTAGAATTTTGTGAAAATTCTTGAACCTGTTTTCTGCCAGATTAACTTGAGAATCATTGAGTCAATTTCTCTTCCTTCTTGCCAATGAAAAGCAAAACAATGCTCTGAGATTTTAGTTTTGTGTTCAGTCTATATTACTATTAAAAGAATACAAAAATGGCATCCATTTTTACACAAAGCTGAACATTTATTAAAAATCTACCGGGCGCCTGGGTGGCTCAGTTGGTTAAGCCACTGCCTTCGGCTCAGGTCATGATCTTGGGTCCTGGGATCAAGTCCCACATCGGGCTCTCTGCTCAGCAGGGAACCTGCTTCCCTCTCTCTCTCTCTCTCTGCCTGCCTCTCTGCCTACTTGTGATCTCTCTGTCAAATAAATAAATAAAATCTTTAAAAAAAAAAATCTACCATGTTGTAACATGTGGTATCTTCTTCCACAAAGTATTAATCTTAGCCTTTAAAGAACTGATATTTAAATATTATGAAAAATATCCATAAAGGCATAAAAGGAGGAAAACCCATATTACTAAAAATAAACAAAAACAAAACGCAGAGGAAAAGGCCATCAATTGAATTATGAGAACATTTTAAAGGACAGAGAATGAAGAGATAGGAGGCAATTAACTTCACCAGCCACTACTCTTTCCAACACCCTAAAAGGAAGATCAAAGCCTGTTCCTTGAAGAGAACAAAAACAGGTTCCTGGACACCAAAACAGAGGTGAGTGAGATGCCCATATGAAAAGAGGGGATTAACACAAAAGCCTGAACCCTGGGAGCTAAGATCTCTCTAGATATCCAAGCACTGCTGCCATGCTTATTGTCACACATTCTAGTCACTAATAACAGCCTCCCCTACAAGGGACAGACAGAAAGATTCCTTCTCGGAGAAGATGATCAAGTCCAAGTAAAAACACATACAAATACTCAAAACCAGCCAATTCCACTTGAACATCAACTGTGAAACATGCCAGTTGGTAAATCTAAAGATTCCAATCAACAACTTAACTTGTTTTAATACAAGTGATCAGTCAAGGACTCCCAGGTATTTAAGTAAAACTTATGATTTAATCAGCCTCAGTGAGGCCTAGGCATCAGTATTTATAAATCCTTGTTTAATATTACCAGGTGTTTCAAATCCATTTTGAGAAACATTACTATCCCATGATGCACAAAGACCAAAACAAACAGAAGAAAGATCTCAGGGGGAATGGATAATTCAAGGAATCAAAGAAAGCTTCAAATAGATAAATGATATATCTAAGAAATAAAAAGGCTGTCATAGTAAAAAGAAGCATTCAATGAAAACAAGTTCCTGGATATTAAAAATATAAAACAAAAAAGGTACAATAGGGACGCCTGGATGGCTCAGTGGGTTAAGCCGCTGCCTTCGGCTAAGGTCATGCATGATCCCAGGGTCCTCGGATCGAGTCCCGCATCGGGCTCTCGGCTTGGCAGGGAGCCTGCTTCTCCCCTCCCCTCTCTGCCTGCCTCTCTGCCTACTTGTGATCTCTGTCAAATAAATAAATAAAATCTTTTAAAAAAAAAAAGTACAATAAAAGGGATGGAAGATAAAGTTGGGAAATCTCAGAAAGTAAAACAAAAGAGAGAGAGAGAGAGGAAGTTAAACAGAATAGTAAGGAAATTAGGGAGTCAATGTAGGAGGAACATTATCCAGTTGACAGAATTTCCAGAGAAGAACAAAAGAGGTAATAAGGGAAGATATTATTGTGACTTAGAAAGGAGAAAGGCCTCTGGAGAGTTGATACAGGAGTGTGGAGAGGAGTGGTACAAGAGAGAGCCAATTTTCATCATACAATTGTGGTAGGTCTTGGCTTTTAAAAATATTTCTTTGATTAAACAATTAGCAAAAATCGGGGCGCCTGGGTGGCTCAGTGGGTTAAGCCTCTGCCTTCGGCTCAGGTCATGATCTCAGGGTTCTGGAATCAAGCCCCCATTGGGAGCAGGGAGCCTGCCCCCTCACTGCCGCCTGCCTCTCTGCCTACTTGTGATCTCTGTCAAATATATAAATAAAATCTCTGAAAAAAATTAGCAAAAACCCTAAAAGAAAGTACTTGAAGGAAATGCTTTTAATATTAGGAATGATTAGGAAATTTCACCCTGGCATATCATTTCTTTCACTGTATTCATAGCTGTGATATTTAAAATTTCCTTGTTCAGTATGATGTAAACTTCCTCTTCGCTCCGAAAATTCCCCTAAGTCTATGCCAGCACATTCAGTGCTCAACTCTGGGGTTACAGGCTTCATTTATCGTCTTTCATAGAAGAATATGACTCATAGGCTAGGATTCTCTTTAAGAGAAGACCACTCCTCCTCCTATTTAGGTGAAAAAAGGAGTGGAAATCTTTCCTGCAGCAACAGAAGAGAGGGAAGCTGTTTCAGTTGATATGCCAATTCAATCAGTAATTCTGAATAAATCAAAATCACAAAGTAAGCACTTAATATCAGGATTCCACTATTAGAAATAGCCCCAAGAAGTTTGCAACTCTAAGAAATGATGGCATATCAATTACTCAGTTTTGCATTAAAAGTTCATTAATAAAATGGAAAAAATGAGTAGAAAGCACTTGCTTATGGATTTTATTTCCACTTAACTGAATCTTAATTGAGTAAATAGAAGATCATAGTTACTGATAGGAAAATATAAGGAAATGTTTCAAATTTATACTATACTGCATCCATCACAGAATAAAAAATAATACTTGACAACTTTTCTGACTAGCAAATATAGCTGACATCTAAACAATGCAAGGGTTGGGGGGCCAACACGCTGCACAGCTGATAACACCTGCATAACTTTTGGCTCCCCAATAACTTAACTGCTAACACAGCCTATTATTGACTGGAATTCTTACCAGTAACATAAACAATTAATACACATTTTGTATTTTATATGTAATACATACTGTATTTTTACAATAATGTAGGCTAAGGAAAAGAAAATATTATCTAAAAAATCATAAGGAAAAGCAAATACATTAACAGTACTGGATCTTAAGTGGATGACCCACGTGTTCAAACCTGTGTTGTTAAAGGGTCAGCTGTATTTTCACACTTGAATGTTTTATTGAATACACCAACTCTTAGGATGCAGTCATAAAGCAGCACTTTTTTTTTCTCTTATTGTCTTTTAAAATCCACTCTGTGAAGACTAGTGTTCCCCTGTCCTTAAGGCAAGTCTTGTAATTTTTCTCATCTAGCTGAGGTTACAGTCTCAACTGAACAATAGCCAACATTCTGAAACTGATTTAAAGTTGAGGCTTTTCCCTTACTCCACAGCTCAGGCCTCCTACAGGACTAAAGACTGAAAACCCACAATTGTGAGAGAGGTGGGTTATGACAGGCTTTGTCTTCTTTCTCTAACAGCACCATTGCCCACTCTTCCTGACTGATCCAGGGTTGAAACATGTAGGGAAGAAGGAGAGAGAAGTAGGAAATTCTTACTCGACTATGCTCTTACAATGATAGAGTGTGGGTGCACCTGAAGCCAGAGCATTAACAAATCGCCTTGGGGCGCCTGGGTGGCTCAGTCAGTTAAGCTCTGGATCCTGATTTCTACTCAGGTCATGATCTCAGGGTTGTGAGATCGAGAGCCCTGCCCTGGGCTCTGCACTAGTCATGGAGCCTGCTTAGATTAAGATTCTCTCTCCCTCTGCCCCTCCACACCACTCCCCATACGTACTGCCCCCCCACTTAAAAAATTTTTTTTAACTCCTGCCCTTTCTCCTGTGTATTTTTGTGGGTTCTTCTGAGATTGTTCCCATCACTGTGGCTCTCCTAACCTTACTGCTTGTTATACACCCTCTGTTTTCAGTTCTTGTCTTAACTCCTGAAAATTCAATCCCCATTGAAGTCTTCTTATTCTTTTAAAGGCTCTCTTAGAAGGACCTAAAAAAATCCCATGGACTCTTGGGGGCCCTTTTCTATTTCACAGGAAACTAATACCCTCTGTCCACATAGATTAGAAGATACAAGAGAGGGACGCCTGGGTGGCTCAGTTGGTTAAGCGGCTGCCTTCAGCTCAGGTCATGATCCCAGCGTCCTGGGATGGAGTCCCACATCGGGCTCCTTGCTCAGCAGGGAGCCTGTTTCTCCCTCTGCCTCTCTGTCTGCCTGTGCTCTCTCTCTCTCTCTCTCTCTAACAAATAAATAAATAAAATAATAATAAAAAATCTTTAAAAAAAAAAAAAAAAGATACAAGAGAACTCCACAAGACATTTTCACTACGTCCATAGTCAGAAAATTCAAAAGCCAGCTAGCCCACTGTTGGCCTTGATATCATATTAGAATTATAATATGAGGGGCACCTGGGTGGCTCAGTGGGTTAAAGCCTCTGCCTTCGGCTCAAGTCATGATCTCAGGGTCCTGGGATCGAGCCCTGCATAGGGCTCTCTGCTCAGCAGGGAGCCTGCTTCCTCCTCTCGTTCTGCCTGCCTCTGCCTACCTGTGATCTCTGTCAAATAAATAAAATCTTAAAAAAAAAAAAAAAAAGAATTATAATATGAGCCACATTTTTAATTTTTAAACTTCTGGTAGCCTCATTTTATAAAAAGTAAAACAAGAACAACAGAAAAAACCAGGTGGAATTAATAATATATTTTATTAAAACTAATATACCCCAAATAGTACCATATAAACATTCAATATACATTAAAAAATTAACAAGACACTTTGCAACCTTTTTTATAGGAAGTCTTAGAAATTGGGTGTATTAGACTTACAACATATCTTAATTTGGATTAGCCACATTTCAATAGCTACATGTAGCTAATTTTAGATGGTGCAGCTTGAGATTTTACAGGTGTGGGTTAGACACCAGTTCACAGTATCCCCCCTAAGCCACAGAAGACATGTGACTCTCCAAATAGTCTACTGCTGAATTCTTGACACCTGAATGGTTGGGGAGGTAATTCAGAGAAAAGAGCTCTCTACAGAAATCCTCCTTTTTTAATATCCAACCTTTTACCATCCTCTATATGGATGAGTTTAAGAGTCAAAACAGGTTTTCTCTCACTTCCTTTTTTGCAACTGTCACAGTAGGCAGGGTCACTTTGGACTGTATCTACATTGTTTGGGGTTATTAGCCAACATGCCTATTTTTAACATTGTGCTACCTGAATACTTCAATCATGTCTCAAGTTCTTGATGTTTCTGGCAATTTATTTTTGACTACAGTGATGGCTCAATAACAATAAATAACTTTAAAATATTATATATTTAATTTTAATCTCACAAAGTAATAACTAGCTTTATTAACCTCCCAAATAGTTAAAATATCATTAAAAAACACAAGCAACTATAGACTATGTATGATTTTAAGCATGTAAAGAAGACAGTAAAACTAACTGATCCCCACCTACACTTTTAATTCTTTTATAATACTTACCTATTAAGGCTGTGGTAAACCGATTCATGGAGAGAGGTTCTAAATACATTGGTCCTTCATAGGCAGACTCCAGTTCACTCCTGACATAGTCCCTAAATAAGTAAAATGGTAAAAATGTTTTAGATACACTCCAAGCAAATACGGAAAAGAAAAGCAGCTAAAGCACAGTATTCTTTTAAAAAGCATAGTATTTTGTTAATAACATCTCTCTCTCTAAGTATACTGAGAAAAAAATTAGGTATAAAGAATTATGTAAAGATGGACTTCATTTCCTTCTTCTATGCACTGGATCAGAATTTACCGAAAGTGAATTTTATTATGCAGAAATGACAGCCAAAGCATTACTTTATGGGATTTTCTTTCTTCCCAAGGCCTTATTAAATAACTATTCCCAGTTTAAAAAAAAAAAAAAAAACACTGAGACACCATCCCTCAACCCTATTGCTTAACTGATAATACTACATCAATAATATTACATCAAATTTCCCCTCTTTTGGCTCCCTTCCACCATCCTGCCTATCTTATTTTCCCCAAAGTTTTACCCCCACTTGTACTTAGTTACAAGTAAATCACAAACTAGTTAGAAAACTGGCTCACAGCAGAACAATCCTTAAAAACTGTCACTTTTGACTCTATCAAGAATCTATAATTAGGGTTATAATATGTAAGTAGGCTACAGATTTATTTTGAAAGACATTTTTTTAAAAGATTTTTTTAAATTTATTTATTTGACAGAGAGAGAGATCACAAGTAGGCAGAAGCAGGCACAGAGAGTGGGGGAAGCAGGCTTCCTGCTGAGCAGGGAGCCCAACGCCCGGCTCGATCCCAGGACCCTGAGATCATGACCGGGCTGAAGGCAGATGCCCAACCATCTGAGCCACCCAGGCACCCCATTTTGTAACAAGTTTTAAATCAC
Source organism: Taxidea taxus jeffersonii (assembly GCA_003697995.1). Taxonomy (NCBI): domain Eukaryota; kingdom Metazoa; phylum Chordata; class Mammalia; order Carnivora; family Mustelidae; genus Taxidea; species Taxidea taxus. The sequence continues at coordinate 6,557 of ML110792.1, forward strand.
ATCTACTATTGCTTTTAAAATTGAATTCATTTAACATGTTAGTATTGAAAAATAAGATATAAGTAGGAAAGACCCTTTACAAACTGAGAAAACAGAACTTTCAGTGCACATCCAGGAAGCACAGGAAAGGAAAATTTAACTTACTATCAGGAAGCTAAGTAGTAACACTAGAAGACTATGGTCTTAAGTTCCTTTGACAGCAGATAAGGAAATTTGTGTAAAAAAAATTCTCCTCTTCTTCAATTATTTAATGCTTTATTCATTGTACTTAAAACAGTTTGAATGTTTCCAGTATTTCTGAACAAACCCACGGCTGTATTTACTTTTTTCATGAAATTACTTCCTATTAAGCAAGCAAGTTGAAATCCTTTAGGGTAGCACAGCCAAATAAGACATGACCCTTACATAACCTGCAAGGAGAGTACTGCCAAAAAAAATTAAAATTAAAAACTTTAAAATATATTTTATGAATGGAAGTAGTTTGGGGGACAATTATAAAAAATCAATAATGGACCTAGACTCATGGGTGATTTGGTAGTTCTCTATCATTCTTTGATGACTATTTATAGCAAATAATAAGTCAATAGTCTCTTTTTACTGAAATTCTCAAGAACAATGATTTTAATGCAGTGGTGGTCAACCAGGGGTGATTTTGACCCTGAGAGACATTTTGCAATGTCTGGAGACTTTTTAGTTGTCACAATTTAGAAGGGCTGGGACTGCTGTGAGCACCTAGATTAAGAGTGCTGCCACAACATTCTACAATGCATAGGACAGCCCCACAACAAAGGACTACCCAGTCCAGAGGTCAGTGGTTGAAACTCTGTGAGAGGCATAAATGCTATACATGCAAATTACATATACATACCTGATTACTACATTACTAAGTAACTATCAATGTGAATTAATCATATTTTACAAAGTTTTGGGACAGAAAACTGAAGAATTGAGAGAATTATGAAATTTAAATTAAAATACACATAAAAATATCACTTAACATTTATGAAGTCTTTGAAAATACTATTAAAGAAAGAAATTTATATTTGAAAGAGCTCTAACCTGAGTGCTTGGCCTCTAAAGCCAAATAATTTATGGCCACAGCAGATCCCTCTCCAATAGGTCCAATTACAAAAAGGGAAAACCCACAAAGACAAAAAGCAGATTGGTGCTTACCAGGGGCTGGGGGATAGGAAAATGGGAAGGACACATATCGGGTACTGAGTTTTACCGTGGGATGATGAAAATATTCTGGAATTAGATAACAGTGATGGTTGCATGACATTACGAATTTAATATATGCCAATGAACTGTTCACTTCAATTTTATGTCAATTCAATAAAAGGGGAATAGGGGTACCTACAAAAGCCCTACCTCTCTCTCTCAGGAAGACCGGAAAGTTGCTCCCAAAGGGCTCAGTCCCCAGGAGATCTCTCAAGGCGGGGGTGGGGGAAGGAGAGGAATTACAGAGTTGGGTTCCTTGACATGTCTTCTCTCCCTTATTTGCTTTTGTCATCATATTGATGTCAACACAGTGATGTTTATACATAACACAGCAAACTCACTATTCACAATTTCTTATTGCTGAAACATTTAACTGTTTTGTATTGTTTCCTACTTTAGTTTACTTTTTTTTACAGCTTCTTTGCCTTTTAAGAATTCTAACTTCACATAATGAAATTTGTAAGGAAAATTAACATTCTCAATACTTTTTCTTTTAACCTCAAAAAGAATTTACTGTATACATAATATGTTGCTAGCACACTGCTACACTCTGGGAACACTACAACAGACAAGAGAAACACAATCCTGTTAGCCATGGAGCTTAACAAAACCAGGAGGAAAAACAAATATCAAACATGTTATTTAATCTAATAATTAATTACAGTTGTGATAAATGCTATAAAAACAGAATGATTTTCTTTTTAGTTCTTTTTTTTCTTTTTAGTTCTTTTTCGGTATCCATATTTCATGACTTTGTGATTTGACAAGATTATAGGACACTAAGGGAGAGGTGCCTTCCAGAAGAGTAACCAACCTTCAGGCCCTAATGACAACACCATGGTATTAAACAGCTTCCTCCCACTAGCTCTCTGTGCTACAATCCTCTAGGACCCTAAGAATAGCTCTCCTCAATGCTGCAACCTCCCCCATTAATGTGCGACCTGAGCCACTGAACCAATCATCCTACCACAGAAATTAACACCTTCTCTAGGCAACTTAGACCCTTTCGCCTTTGTTCAACTCCTGTCTATTAAGACAGTCCTTCAAAATCCTCTGTTTGGCTGACTCACCAGTAAGCCCCACCTCAGCAAAGAGGGCCAGGTCCAGAAAACCTATAATCCCTCTTTGGGCCAGCTGAGCTAGGCTTGTCAGAGCCAGGTTAGTGGCTTCCGTGAGGGCTCAACTACTGGTCTCAGAAGAACCAATGAGCTGTCCCTTCTGAAAGAAGAATCTGGACTGCATCCTAAACTGTACAGAAGAACTAAAACAGGGATCAATGTTTGAACAAAGATCTCTATACCTAAGTTATGAACAGCTTCACAGCATCCCATGCTGACAATGAAAACTTGATTACTCAAGTGTCTCAACATAGTGGGTCACTCACAATATAAATAAGACAGTAAGCCAAATAAGGATCCAGAGAAGGTATTATGCAAAATTCCATGAGTCATTTTAGGCCAAAAATTAATCTGATGCAATAGCCATGAAATTCTAATTTTTACCAAAATTTAACAATTCTTTTAAGACTGAATCAGATGAAATGTTCAAAAGCAGTATTTGATTTTTCAATTTAGATTTTTTTAAAGCTGTTTAAAAGTTGTTTTCTTCTTTTAATCTAGAACATTTAAATAGTAAAATGTATTAAACTGGTCAGAAGCAAGAATCCCTGCCATCTACTTATAACTGAAAAAAAATCTTTCCTTTAACTTTTTTCATTTGTGCAATTTGTGCAATACTGACAATCAACCCTGAGCACTAATAAGCTTAACACTGAAAATCTACTTCTCTGATCCCCTGTGCTAGCCTATTCTCCAGTGACTAAAACTGTTTGGGGGCATAAGAATGTGTGAGATATATGAAAAGGGCCTCAAGGATAGCTTGCAATTAGAAAAATTCTTGCTATAAGGAGAAGCATACAAGTTACCAAAAAAAAAAGTAACAACAACAAAATCTAGAAGCTTACCAAAACTCACCAACTGACCTTGTAACAATCTCTTAAGGAACCTAACAACCTAGAACAATTTGTACATTCTGGCCACTTAACGCTTTCAAACTGTTAATTCCAGAGAAACCTAATCTACTTTTACAGGGAATTAAGCTGTGAGCTCTCAAAGCTTTCTTATGCAATATGTGCAAACAAAAGGCACTGCTCAATTTAAGCGATCCCAGATACCGAGATGTTCTAACACCTTGATTTGAGTACCTACTATACCCTAAACAATGTGCTAGTAATTGTTCATTTACTTACACTGTTCTTTCTTAGCTTCTTTGTGACCCCCTATGGAAATATTTAATGTCTGGAGCAGATAATGTTCAAAAGAAGAAAATATATCAAACACTGAAATGGGTCAATTTTATTCCTGTCAAAAGCTGGGTATAGAATGATAAAATTCATTTTAACAATTCCTTTATTTAACAGCAGTGGTTCTCAACAGAGAAAAATCTTATTCCCCAGGTAAGCATGTTTAACAATTAGGGATACTCTGTGGTTTCACAACTGCTGGAGAGGGTGTGCTCCATGATCTAGGGAGCAGAGGCACCAAGATACTATAATACACAAGACTGTCCCCAGAGCAAAGCATGACTTGGCCCAAAAGGCTAATAGTCCTGTAACAGAGAAACCTTAAATGAGACAAACTTTCATGAAATGGGGAGCTTATTATCTGTATTTTACATACAAATAACTTTTGGGAAAGTTTTACATTTGAAATCCTACTTACATACCAGACACCAGGATGAAAAGGAGTATACTTTCAATCTTCTGAAACCCAGGAGCTCTTAATTCAACTTACACACATATTAGTTCATAAATCTAACAATAAAACAAGGAATTTAAGAATACTGGAGCTTAGGGGCGCTGGGTGGCTCAGTTGGTTAAGTGCCTGCCTCTGGCTCAGGTCATGATCCTTGAGTTGAGTCTCGCATTGTCCCCATAGGGGACTCCCTGCCTGGCAGGGAGCCTGCTTCTCCCTCTGACCCTCCCCCTTCTCATGCTCTCTCTCTCTCCCCAATAAATAAATAAATAAATAAATAATTTTAAAAACAATTAAAAAAAAGAATACTAGAGCTTAAAAATTTTAGAGAAAAACACACAAATGTGATGTAAATCAAGACCATACCCCCATAGGAATGGTCACGTCAGTTGTCAAGTTTTTCTTTTTTCCCCTACAGTTCTGGATAGTCTCAATTTTAAAGTAGGATCGATACTGGAAAATATATTCCTTACATCACTCAAAATGAAAAACAGTTTAGTAATTTTAAGAGTTAAGGAACCTGAAACATAGAAAATAAAATATTAAATGTTCATACTACATCAACTGAGGCCACAGATTTTCTGAAGTTTAATTCCTCTGAACTATAGGCAATATCCATTCTAGACATATTCTAAACAAGTTTTTATTCACTTAAGGGTAATCAGCTTCATTATCTGAGTACATGTCTTTTTTTTTTTTTTTTAAGATTTATTTATTTGAGTGGAGGGACGGGCAGAAGGAGAGGGAGAAGCAGACTCCCCACTAAGTGGGTAGCCTGATGCGGGACTGGATCCCAGGGTCCTGGAATCATGGCCTGAGCCAAAGGCAGATGTTTAACCAACTGAGCCACCCAGGTGCCCCTACTGAGTACATGCCTTAAGGGAAAACAGAAACCCAGCTTTTCAAGAGCTATGAAATTTTCAATTTGCAATAACTTTTTATATAGCCAGTTTCCGAAGTATAAAATAAATTACTTAATTACTTAAATTAGCCAAATACTGATTTTTCTTCTTAGTACCATATTACACTCTGCCTTGATGTAACTAGACTGAATGGTGAAAAATATTTGTAAATCATATAACTGATAAAGGACTTGTATCTAGAATTGAGATGTATTACAACTCAATAATAAAAAAAAAAGACAATCTAATTAAACAATTGGTAAAGGATGTGAATAAACATTTCTCTAAAAAGATTTACAAATGGTAATGAACACATGAGAAAATGCTTAATATCATTAGCCAACAGGGAAGTACAAATCAAAACCAGATGAAATATCATGTCACACTTACTTCGATGGCTATACTAACAAAGACAGATTTCAACAAGTGTTGGCAAAGATATGGAGAAACTGAACCCTTATACATTGTTGGTAAAAATAGTACGACTTTGGAAAATAGAATGGCAGGGGCACCTGGCTGGCTCAGCAGGTAGAGCATGCAACTCTTGATCTTGGGGTTGTAGGTTGGAGCTGCCTGTGGTGTAGAGATTAAAAATAAAATCTTAAAAAAAAAAAAAGAGGGAGATAAAATAGTACAGCAGTTCCTCAAAAGGTTAAACACAGATGCCATATGATCCAGCAATTTCACCTTAAAGTATATGCCTGAGAAAAAATAGTACACAAAACCTACCAATAATGTTCAAGCACTACTCATATTAGCCAAAAGTGGAAAGAACCCGTGTCCATCAATAAATAGATGAACAAAATGTGGTATATTCATATAATAGAATATGATTTGGGCAGAAAAAGTACTGATACATGCTACAACATGGATGAACCTTGAAAACAATTTAAGTGATAGAAGCCAAGGCACAAGACCACATACTGTGTCTATGTGAAATGTCCACAAGAGGCCAATCCATAGAGTCAGAAAATAGACTGACCGTTGCCTAGGCTTGAGGGGAAGGAGATTAATGAAAAATGGGAAGTTACCACTGATGGGTACAGGGTTTCTTTTGAAGTGATGAAAATGTTCTAAAATCAATCGTAGTGATGGTTTGCATAGTTCTGTAAATGTACTAAAACCATTGAGCTGTAGAGCTGTATCCTTTAAATAGATATGTAAATTTTATCTCATTAAAGCCATTATTTTAAAAAAAGATACTTAGTTACAAAATTGCCACATGAAATCTGAACCATTATATTTTTTAAAACTAAAAACTTCAGCCTTAGAATTTTATAAATGTAATACATTCAAGCCTCAATATTTATAAATGTGACGTATTATGAATAATTTAAGGATAATACATCCTTGCTAAACTTGAGACAGCACCATATATTATACAACATAATAATAAAATTCTAAAACATGCTTACAATTTAGGAAATACTGAAACATTTTGAAATTTGTTTAATAACAAAACTAACTCCATAAAATGGGCATTGTCTTCCTTTTCATTTTCAAAAAAGCAACTTTCCAAAGTAACATATTGACTAAGTAGTGAAACTAGTTCATACTCAGTCTGAATCTAAAACTCGTTTTCTTTCCCCTAACGATGTTGTCTCCCTATGAGGAGTAAGCCAGCAATCAGAAAACTTACATTCAAGTTAAAGTCTGAGACTGTCCCTTCCCAGCTATTTGCCCACTTTGGTTTTTTCTTCTGTAAATCCAAAAGAATTATTAATAAGGATCAAAATGAAATAAAAAATTGGGAAATATTTTTGTATACTGTAAAATTTTATTATAATTCTTTTTACTATTTAAAATAAGTTGATTTTCTAATAAAAATAAACTTTAAACATTAGAGGAAACATTCCTATAAATTAAAAATCAAAAGTTAAAACTTCCACCAGAAGAATGGTCAGAAAGAGGCTGGTGGAGGAGTCAAGATGGCAGAGCAGTAGCAGGCTGAGACAACATCAGGCAGCAGGAGATCAGCTAGATAGCCTATCAAACCATTCCGAACACCTACGAATCCAACAGGAGATCGAAGAGAAGAACAATTCTAGAAACAGAAAATCGACCACTTTCTAAAAGGTAGGACCAGCGGAGAAGTGAATCCAACGCGACGGGAAGATAGACCCCGGGGGGAAGGGCCGGCTCCCGGCAAGCGTAGGAACAATGAAGCACAAAATCAGGACTTTTAAAAGTCTGCTCCACGGAGGGACATCGCTCCAGAGGCTAAACTGGGGTGAAGACCTCAAGGGGACAGCGTGGACTCAGGTTCCGCGGGGTCACAGAAGGATGGAGGTGTCTGAGTGTCACAGAGCCCACCGGTATTAGAGCGGGGAAGCCAGCTGCGGAGACAGAGCCGAGGAGTGAGCTCTCAACTCAGGGTTACCTAGAGCCATGGTCTGTGACACGGGCCGGTGCTCTGTGCGTAGAGTCCCCACAAGATCCGGGAAGACTCCGACCTGGGAGAGCTCAGGGATCTACGGGGTTCAGAGACTCCAGGTGGGACTCTGCCAGAGACAGAGACACTTGGTCACAGGCTGGGTGACCTCGGAGCACAGCCAGAAGCCAGTGAGACGGGACTGATTACGCACAATTTTCTCCAAGCGCAGCCGGAGGCTGGGGAGACGGGAGTGATCAAACTCTTTTCTCTGAAGGCGCACTGAAGACTGGGGCCCCGAGCTCTCGGCTCCTCCAAGCCAGAGATTGGGAGGCCACCATTTTCATTCCCGTCCTCTGGAACTCTACAGAAAGCGTTCAGGGAACAAAAGCTCTCAAAAGCGAACCTGAGAGGATTACTTAGCCCGGCCCCTGGTAAGGGTGGTGCAATTCTGCCTGGGGCAGAGACACTTGAAAATCACTACAACAGGTACCTCCCCCAGAAGATCAACAAGAAATCCAGCCAAGACCAAGTTCACTTAACAAGGAGAACAGCAGATTCTTATCTGGACAAAATGACAAGGCGGAAAAACTCACCACAAAAAAAAGAACAGGAGGCAGTACCAAAAGGCTAGGGACCTAATCAATACAGACATTGGTAATATGTCAGATCTGGAATTCAGGACGACAATTCTCAAGGTTCTAGCCGGGCTCTAAAAAGGCATGGAAGATATTAGAGAAACCCTGTCAGGAGAAATAAAAGCCCTTTCTGGAGAAATAAAAGAACTAAAATCTAATCAAGTTGAAATAAAAAAAGCTATTAATGAGGTGCAATAAAAAATGGAGGCTCTTACTGCTAGGATAAATGAGGCAAAGAAAGAATTAGTGATATTGAAGACCAAATGACAGAGAATAAAGAAGCTGAGCAAAAGAGAGACAAACAACTATGGGACCATGAGGGGAGAATTCGAGAGATAAGTGATACCATAAGACGAAACAACATTAGAATAATTGGGATTCCAGAAGAAGAAGAGAGAGAGGAGCAGAAGGTAAATTGGAGAGAATTATTGTAGAGAATTTCCCTAATATAGCAAAGGGAACAAGCATCAAAATCCAGGAGGTGCAGAGAACCCCTCTCAAAATCAATAGGAATTGGTCCACACCCTGTCATCTAATACTAAAATTTACAAGTTTTAGTGACAAAGAGAAAATCCTGAAAGCAGCACGGGACAAGAAGTCTATAACACACAATGGTAAAAATATTAGATTGGCAGCAGACTTATCCACAGAGACCTGGCAGGCCAGAAAGAACTGGCATGATATATTCAGAGCACTGAACGAGAAAAACACGCAGCCAAGAATACTTTATCCAGCTAGGTTATCATTGAAAATAGAAGGAGAGATAAAAAGCTTCCAGGACAAACAAAAACTGAAAGAATTTGTAAACGCCAAAGCAGCTCTATAGGAAATATTGAAAGGGGTCCTCTAAGCAAAGAGAGACCCTAAAAGTATTATCAGAAAGGAACAGAGACAATATACAGTAACAGTCACCTTACAGGCAATACAATGGCACTAAACTCATATCTCTCAATAGTTACCCTGAATGTAAATGGGCTAAATGCCCCAATCAAAAGACACAGGGTTTCAGAATGGATAAAAAAACAAAACCCATCCATATGCTGCCTATAAAAAACTCATTTTAGACCTGAAGACACCTCCAGATTGAAAGTGAGGGGGTGGAAAATAATTTACCATGCTAATGGACATCAGAAGAAAGCTGGGGTGGCAATCCTTGTATCAGATTAATTAGATTTTAAGCCAAAGACTATAATAAGAGATGAGGAAGGACACTATATCATACTCAAAGAGTCTGTCCAACAAGAAGATCTAAAAATTTTAAATATCTATGCCCCTAACATGGGAGCAGCCAACTATATAAACCAATTAATAACAAAATCAAAGAAACACATTGAAAAGAATACAATAATAGTAGGAGACTTTAACACACCCCTCACTGAAATGAACAGATCATCCAAGCAAAAGATCAACAAGGAAATAAAGGTCTTAAATGACACACTGGACCAGATGGACATCACAGATATATTCAGAACATTGCATCCCAAAGCAACAGAATATACATTCGTCTCTAGTGCCCATGGAACATTCTCCATAATAAATCATATCCTGGGTCATAAATCAGGTCTCAACCGGTATCAAAAGATTGGGATCATTCCTTGCATATTTTCAGACCACAATGCCCTGAAGCTAGAACTCAATCACAAGAGGAAATTTGGAAAGAACCCAAATACATGGAGACTCAACAGCATCCTTCTAAAGAATGAATGGGTCAACCAGGAAATTAAAGAAGAATTGAAAAAAACCATGGAAACAAATGATAATGAAAACACAACGGTCCAAAATCTGTGGGACACAGCAAAGGCAGTCCTGAGAGGA
>ML110792.1:21256-58867 GCA_003697995.1 Taxidea taxus jeffersonii
TAATGTCATAAAACAGACTGAGGGGGGTGGGCAGGGGAGAGGGGTTAAGAGAGGGTGGTGGGGTTACATTATATGTTTAGATAAAAAAGCTTAAAGAAAAAAAAAAAGAAAGGCTGGTCTTCATTTGTGACATTGTCAGGGTTCCCTTTATCCTTATGTAATAGAAGTTTGACCTCTAAAAAAAGTCTGGATGCTAATACTATACATAAAAACAGGGACGCCTGGGTGGCTCAGTTTGTTAAGCAGCTGCCTTCGGCTCAGGTCATGATCCCAGCGTCCTGGGATCGAGTCCCACATGGGGCTCCTTGCTCGGCAGGGAGCCTGCTTCTCCCTCGGCCTCTGTCTGCCTGTGCTCCCGTGCTCTCTCTCTCTATCAAATAAATAATAAAAATTTTTTTTAAAAATCTTTAAAAAAAATAATAAAATAAATAAATAAAATATATAAAAAAAAAATAAAAACAGAGCTACATGTTTTCAGCCATCACTATACCATTAAACCACATGGAAACCAAAAAAGCCTGAGGGAAAGGGCAGGATCATTGTTTTCTCACCCAGAATTATAACTAATAAAAGCAACAATTAATTTTCATACCTCTGTCTTCAAGTTTAGGATTTTGAAGATTAATCAAAGAAATCATACCAATTCTAAAAGGCTATCATTTTACAGTGGTACCATGAAATACTCTGATTTAAAGTCATTTTTAAAAGAATGCTCAAAAAACATTCTGCACAATAAAAACAAAACGTAAGAATGCTAGTTAAAATTCACTGAGCACGGGAAGCACTCTTGATTTTGGCCTGGGTACTGGGATCAAGCCCCATGGCAGGCTCCGAGCTCTGTGTGCAATCTGCTTGTCCCTTTCCTTCCCCCTCTGCTCCTTTACCTGTTTGCTCAATCGAGCTCTTGCTCTCTAAAAAAAATTGACTGAGCACTACACCCAAAAAAAACAAATAATCCAACTAAAAAATGGGCAAAAGACACGAACAATCATTTCTCCAAGGACAACATACAGATAGCCAATAGACACATGAAAAGATGCTCAGCATCACTCGTCAGCAGGGGGAAAAAAAATCAAAACTGCAAGATATCCCATCACACCTGTCAGAATGGCTGAAATCAAAAACACAAGAAACAACAAGGGTTGGCGAGAATGCAGAGTAAAAGGAACCCTCCTGCACTGCTGATGGGAATGCAAACCGGTGTAGCCAATGCAGAACATGGTATAGAGGTTCCTCTAAAATTTAAAAATAGGGGAGCCAGGGTGGCTCAGTCATTAGACGTCTGCCTTCAGCTCAGGTCATGATCCCAGGGTCCTGGGATTAAGCCCGGCATCGGGCTCCCTCCTTGGCAGGAAGCTTGCTTCTCCCTCTCCCACTCCCCCTGCTTGTGTTCCCTCTCTCACTGTGTCTGTCAAAAAAATAAATAAAATCTTTAAAAAACTAAAATAAAATTTAAAAATAGAACTACCCTACAATCCAGTAATCACACTACTGGGTATTTACAGTAGACTACAAAGACACAAATTCAAAAGGATATATGCACCCCTATGTTTACTGCAGCATTATTTACAAAAGCCAAATTGCAAAAGCAGCCCAAGTGTCTACTGATAGATGAATGGATAAAGGAGATGTGACACGAACACACACACAGGAATATTATCCAGCCATAAAAAAAGAATGAAATCTTGCCGTCTGCAATATAGATAGAGCTAGAGAATATGATGCTAAGCAAAATAGAGAAAGACAGATAACATATGGTTTCACTCATATGTGGCATTTAAGAAACAAAACAAAAGGGAAAAAAGAGCAAGAGACAAACCAAGAAACAGACGCAATTATAGAGAACAAACTGAAAGTTACCAGAGATCGGGATGTGGGCAGAGGGAGGGAGAATGGGTGAAATAGGTGGTAGGGATTAAGGAGTACACTTATCACAAGCACTGAGTACTGTACAGAATTGCTGAATCACTATATTGTACACCTGAAACTAATATAACACTGTATGTGAAAACTGTATTGGAATTAAAAAACTTTACAAAAAAAAGGAAAAAAATTCACTGAGTCAAAAACTATGTCAAAAATTATGCTAAGAGCTTTATATGCTTTATCTTACTGAATCTTTATAACAGCCCCTTAAGATATTACCACCATTTGACAGGTAAGGAAACTGAGAACTATCCTTCTAGTGACACTGAGGTTATAGAGTAATAAATAAGGAACATGGTACTCCAGTCACCTGTCCACTTAACCAAAAGATATGGCACTTATAAGTGGCCAAGCACTCATCTACACACAAAAATGATGAATCAGAAGCATATATACTCTACTGCATTATACTCTACAGACACAATTTTTGCTTAAAAATGAATAAAGATAGAGAAGTATCTCTACCTGGAGCTTGAGCTCAGATTCAGAGGTGTCCTGGGTAAGGCCACAGGAAGAGACTATGTAGGGTTTGGGGCTGGTGGTGCTGCAATGGGAAGGACATCATGTTGCCTGTGTTAGTACTGGCCCCTGGACTCCTATTCTAAGCTATGTAGGAAATGAAGCTACAAATCTACTTCATGTTCCCATGAAGGAGTCCAAGACACAGACACATACTTGTGTGACACAAAATTAGAAAACTCGCGTCTTCACTTTAGGGTAAAACACAGCTCAGTTGAAGCACTGTTAGGATTACAAGAAATGTAGCACTACCCTGGTAGCTCCAGATTTTGCAACTTTGACACCTGAGGACATGGTACCCTGGGCAAAACAGCAGATGTCAGTGAGCAAAATACCACCTTCCAAGTACCATTTTAAGTAGAAGAAATTGACCAGACAGGAAGAGAGGAATGGAATATGAGAAGACTGAGTTTCTATGGAGCACTTGGGCGCTTTTGAGAAATAACTGGGTAAGTATTAAGGAGGATGAAGGTCCTACTTCAACAAGGGATGAGAATCAGTGACTTTTATTATTTTCACTCTTTCATATCCATGAAAGTGGTGAAAACTGGAAGATATTAAAAATAATCAGAAGGAAATGCCAAAATTTTAACAGGTCTGTCTCTGGGTGGTGTAATTTCAGTTGACTGTTACTGCCTTTAAATTTCTGTATTTCCCAAGTCACCTACAGTGAACAGCATTATTTTATAATCTGAGAGTAAATACAGTTTCTACATCAACCATTCAATTTAGTAATATAAAAATGCTATTTTAAGATTTTCAAACCCACACCAAAATCTGTTTTTCAGACCTCCAGACAGCCACATCTTGTTAAATATGCAAAGTAACCATCATTCTTTGTAGGATTGGGAGTATATTTCATTATGGTTATACATTTCAAACAAGACAAAAGAAATTAGAGGTGCCTGGATGGCTTAGTCAGTTGAGTGTCTGACTGTTGATTTTGACTCAGGTTACGATCTCAGGGTTGTGAAATCAAGTCCTGCATGGGACATCACACTGGGTGTGGAGTCTGCTTAAGATTCTCTCCCTCTCCCCTCCCCCCACAACTTACACGTGCACTCTCTTTAAGAAAAAAAAAGAAATTATACCCAGCAAACTTATTTATACCCATTACATTTACTGTATGGCTTTTAGTTTCCCTGAATTTTAGCACTCTTTTCCAAAGTAGGAAGCTCATTTTCCCTGGCAGACCACAGTCTTAAAATTTAGGACTAGCAGACCTAAGCAAACACAGTATTAAAAGTTGCAGAACATCTGGGCTATATCATAAACCTCACCAATTTATATAAATCATCTACTATGTACACGGTTGTACTGATTCTCAAGCAGCATAAACTGACTTCCTAAAATGGTGAAAGTAATCAACTCCATAATTGTTCAAATGTTCTACAGCTTTTCTTTATAAATTCTTTTCTTAGGTAATATAGAAAAGCTCATAAGTATTTCTACAAACATAATCTCAAAGCTTACTTCATGTTAAGATCGTTTTTTAAAAGCAGAAATGAAATATGAAGCATAACCCCACCTATTAATTCGATACAACAATATTTATTTAGGAAACAAATACGAAAAAAACAGTTTGGGATACTAAGCAAAGCTGTAGCTTCTTAAAAGTGTTCACGAAACGTATGTTTTCAGTAATGAAAAACTTCAAATTCAGTCATACATTTCAAAAAAGAGGTCACATTCTTACCTGGAGATTTGATGACCAGCATAGAGGAGGAGGGCAGTCAAAAAATATAGGTAAAGCTGAACCAGATGCTGCCTGGGCAAGGTTAATAGCACAACACTTAAAATATAACCTGGAATAGAAATAAAGAGAGATTATAAATAAAATACGATTCTAATTTAGTCTCCCAATTAATCACACTAATAAAAAGAGCTTAAAGTAAATTATTTTACAATTAGGTTTCAACAACTTTGAGTTTTTTACTTCACTACCAAAATAAGTTTAATACAGTAAAAACCACTATGGATTATCTGTTGAAAATAAAGCATTTTTCACTTTTTTATAGATTATTCTACTTTATAATCAAAACAACACACAAAGGTACAACAGGACTCCTCTCATCATCTACCCTTCCTTGATATCTACTTATTTGTTCTACACCAATTCTCTTATTCTCTACTCCAGAGGAAGAACTGTCCTTAATGTCCCTAAGGCTGCCTCTTCCACTTGACTCAAGGTCTTATTTTTCCAACTCCTAAACACCCTCTATCTCCTACATCTTCCTTCATCCCTGACACCAATGCTCACCTCTCTTTTCAATGGATGTATAGTGTTCTTCCTCCAATCTTGAAGAAAAACTTCTCTTCGTGCTGATTTTTCCTTTTTCTATTACCTATTTTTCTCATTCCACAATGTTATAAACTATCTCTACTAGTGCTTCCATTTTCTAGCCATCCACTATTCCCTCTTTATCCTCTACAACCTACAAACTCTACAGAGTCCAGCTTACTAACTTCCAGTCTAAATAACCTCAGCAGTCAACTGCTTACTTGTCAAATCTAAAACATCTTGCTTATCCTTGTCCCAGCACCTGAAGCAGCCACCCTCAAAACTGGCTCCTTGGGTTTTCTTTAAACCTCCAAATTCTCCCCTCCACTTTCTTTTTATTCCCTCAAATGAACATAGGAAATTTAGTCCCTGAATAACTGCTTTTCTCTCCAAAAAGTATCTAACTCAAAGAATTTATGTTGTTGCTTCAAATATACTATTCCAAATGTATGTTATCAACAAAGTTACTGAGAATCTATCTGCTACACACACACAAAAGTCATCATTTCTTATTCTAAGACATCTCATATCTCATGATGCCAGACATACACCACTTAAATGTTCTAATATACATGTACAAACTGAGCTCCCCTCCTCCTCCCTCAACAGGCTAGCTCACCCTCTTTTTCTCCTAAATCTCATTCACTCAGACTCAAACCCAAGTCGTCTTTTCTGTTACCACCAAGTCCCGCTGAGTCTTTCCCATAAGTCTCTCAAGTCACCCATCCTTTCCAGTCCCTATGCCCCACCCAGTGCACTCTGTAATATGCAGTGTACCAACTGCTATTCTTCTTGCAGTCTCTTTCCATCCTCATTCATCCTGTACTTAAGTACAAAACCAACCCTTTCATCTAGACAACTCTCTTGCTCTGAAAACCTTCAAAAATTCTTAGCTTTTCAGTCTGACACTCTAGGACATCTGGTTCTAGTCTAATCTTCTATAACTGTTTTCTACTTATTAATGAGTCTTTATTAGGGCATGGTTATCTCTTCTCAGTACCCAGTGCTCCTCTCATACTTAAAGCTAAGGAATCAATCATGCTTAAAGCTACGGAAACAGGAGCAATATGCTGGAGACTAAAAAGGTAGAATTCAGATTTCTTGCACATCCTAACTTTAAGAACAATCCAACAGAAACTAGAAATAGGTATTTCTATTTGCTTTTAATTTCCTAAAATAATCTTTCCAATTTATTTTGTCAATCCCTATCTCAAAGGACTTCAGAGGTATTTAAAAGGATGTTTCTTATATTAAGCATGCATGTTCAGTGTTTATAGCTGAAGGATTCAATCTATTGCATGAAACCTCTCCTTAAATTTTCTTTTAATGAGCTATCATTTTCCTTCCTAGATATTCTTATCTTTCCCTTCTCACACACATCTCATAAAAAATGCTCTAGACATGGGGCACCTGGGTGGCTCAGTGGGTTAAAGCCTCTGCCACCCGTTCATGTCATGATCCCAGGGTCCTGGGATCAAGCCCCACATTGGGCTCTCTGCTGAACAGGGATCCTGTTTCCCCCTCTCTCTCTGACTGCCTCTCTGCCTACTTGTGATCTCTGTCAAATAAATAAATAAAATCTTAAAAGAAAAAAATCCTCCAGACTGAACATACTGATTTATTCAATCTTTCAATTGTCCAGTCACTCAACCAATTATTACATGTCAAGTGTGACCCATATGCATTCCTGGACATGGAAGATCCAAAGAATAAAGTAATCACAGTCTAGTGCAAAAATACGCATGGACAAAAGTGTGTTACAATAAACAAATATTAGAAGGGCTATGGTTGATTAAATGATTAAGTATGACCTGGACCTAGAAGGGTGAATGGATAACTTTACCAGGCTAAGAAAAAGCAGCAGCATTCTTGGAAAAGAGAACAGCAGGCATGAAAACCATTAAAAAAAATAAAGGATATTTTCAGGAAACAATAAATTCTGTAGGTTACACTAGAGTTTCATGTAAATAAAATAAAAAAATACTGGCAGATGATGCTAACAGAACTGGTGACTAACACCTCAGTAACATATACAATAATAAAGGAGTGCAGACTGGGCCATCAGTTCTCAAATCCTTTGGATACACTTTAGGTGAGGTAAGAATACAAAAAACAGGGCACCTGGGTGGCTCAGTTGGTTAAGCCACTGCCTTCGGCTCAGGTCATGATCCAGGAATCCCGGGATAGAGTCCCACATCCAAATAGGACTCCCCACTCAGCAGGGAGTCTGCTTCTCCCTCTGACCCACCCCCTCTCATGCTCCCTCATTCATTCTCTCTCTCAAATAAATAAAATCTTAAAAAAAAAGAGAGACAAAAACCAAAATAACAAAAACGCTATGCCTCACCTATACCCCCATTTCATATTCCAGTGGAAAAATAACTCTGTGATAACAACAAAATCTATCACACAAGAAGTTTTTTTTTTTTAAAGATTTTATTTATTTACTTGACAGAGAGAGAGAGATCAAGGTAGGCAGAGAGGCAGGTGCAGAGAGAGAGGAAAGCAGGCTCCCTGCTGAGCAGAGAGCCCGATGTGGGGCTCAATCCCAGGACCCTGGGATCATGACCTGAGCTGAAGGCAGAGGCTTTAACCCACTGAGCCACCCAGGCACCCCACACGAGAAGTTTCTTAAGCAATGATGAATTCTGCTAAACCAAGAAGAGTATGAATTAGTTATCTGAACTGCAACATGTATATAATCTAGTTACTTGAAAAATAAAAGCCAAAACTACTGCTGACACAAATATGCATCACTAGTCACTATTCAACAAACCACAACAAACTCTACTGATAATGAGAAAGCTAACGCAACAGTAATTTATAATTAAAACGCAAGACCAGCAACATTTAAAAATGATGACCTACCTAAAATAACATTAATTTCATTAACATTAATTAATTTCTAACATCATGTATGAATTTCTGCTATTTAAGGGTGATTTTAGTAGTGGGGGGAAAAAATGAGGACCTGAAATAAATCAGCAACTTTGGTATGGAGTTGGTAGGGTCAGCTATAAGATATTTAAATAAGCCTTAGTGGTGATCTATGGGTGAGTGGTTGAGAACAAGGAAGTAAAAGATGATTCTGATGTTTTAGCTTGGGTAGTAATCAAGAGGGCAGCTTTTCTATTAAGACAGGAGACACAGAAGGAGGAGGAGGTTTGAAGTAAAGATGATGAGTTCAGTGACCATAAACTCAAGCGTCTACAGAATATTTAGGTGAGGATGTCCAACAATAGTTAGACATCCATTAAGTACCAGGCACTATCGAGGTGCTGGGAATACTGGGAAAACAAACAACCCCATTCCTACCTTAAAGGAGCTCACAGTCTAGTTAAGAAGGTAGACTAACCAAGGATCCTTAGAATGCAGCATAGTAGAGCTTATGAACTGGGTACCACGGGATAATAGTGGAGGAACACTAACACACTACAGTGGTCAAAAAAGCAATGGAAAGTGGACACAGAGATTTACAGCCCAAACTATGTGAGATCACACACACAACAAAAGATGAAAATTAAACACAAATTCTGGGCCCTATCAACACTTAAGAAGTCTAAAGAAAAATCCACGAGAGTCAGAAGGAATGGTCAGAAAGTCAGAATCCAGAAACACTGTTCTGAGGAAGCAGTCAACAACTTCATAAACATGGGACACAAATAAAGCTCGAGTTTTTACATTTTAGGTCAGTCACTAATCATTTTAGTGATTGCAGTTTCAGTGGAATTATTCTCATATCCACGTTTTCCCTACCAACTTCAACAAGGCTAATTCTGGCTCTCATTACCTCTTGCCTAAAATCTTAACTAGTCTTCTTACCTCTGGTTTCTCCACTTGCCCCCCATCCCCACCCCCAACCCAGCAGTCTGTACAACACTATCTAATCACTCTTCTTAAAATGCAGTTCACCTGCTCTAAATCCTTTGCTGACCCATCACTACCTACCAAATTAAGTGTAATACCTAATACATGTAATTCAGGTCTTTTCACAAATGGCCCCACTCTGCCTTTTCAATATTACTTCTTTTTCCCTTTTTATATCCTACACTTAGCAATACAATTCAACAATTAACATTCCACCAATTATATTTAAACAATCACTTCTTTTTGTTATTCTCATAACCCACACTGGAAAGCTTCTCAATTTGAAGGTACAATTATATTCCATAAACACGAACTTTTAACCACACCCCACCTTGATTTTTAAGCCCTTAATAACAAAGGATATAAAAAGGGGAAAAGGAAAAGTCACAATTGCAATAAAAAAATAAAATATCTAAGAATGAACTTAACAATAAATGCCCAACACCTCTATAATGAAAACTTTAAAACACTCCAGAAGGCTCAAAAGAAATCTGGAACATAGGGAGACTATGTTCATACACAGAGAAGAGTTAGCATCTTTAAGCTATCTCTTCATCCTAACTTCAACTAAGTAATTCTAAAGTTCACATAGCAAAGAGTGTCAGAAAAACTCTGAAAGAGAAAGAAAAAACAACAATGGGACTAAGTCCAGACGATAAAATAGTCTAGGTATTCAGTAAGACCACACATTGAAAGAACAAGAAAAAAATTCAGAAATGAAACCAAATAGATGTGACAATTTAGTATAATAAATCATAATAATAATCAGTCAAGAAAAGTTGAACTACTTAATAAATAAATGGAGACTACCAGATAGTTACCTGAGGAAAAAAATTTTACCTGTAACACAATATACATGCAGATGAAATCCTAAGTGAAGAGAAGATGCAAATAATGAAATAAAAATAATGGAATAAAACATGATAGAGAAGTCTTTTCTAGTAATTAAGTCAAAATTCTAAGTTATAATAAAAGAAATTAAAAAATTGACCACATTAAAACAAATTCTGCATTAAAAAAAAAAATCATAAACCAAAAATCAAGACAACCAAAACTGGAAAAAATAATTTCAACCCAAATTGAAATTCAACTCAGTAATTTCAATTCAAAGGGCTAATTTCCCTAATATATACCAAACTCCCACAAATCAGCAAGAAAAGGTTAAAATCCAGAGAAGGCCAGCTTAACTAACTACTCTCTGTTGGTGCTGTGTCTCTTTTCAGCTTGAGCTATAGCCCCAGTAAAGCCGGGCCTGTGCCTTTGGGGAAAAAAGGGGGGATGGGCTAAAATCCCATAGAAAAATGAACAAAGGACATAAACTGACAACTCTCAGAAGAGAAACACACATTTTTCTTAAACATATGGATAAATACAATTTCACTTGTAATAAGAGAAATACAAATTAAAACTAGTTAGAACACACCCATGTTTCACCTACTGGAGTAGCCAAATGTAAGAGTTTGATAACACTGTTTTGATAAGGATATAAAACTACAGGAACTCTCAATCACTGTCTGTTATAGGTACAAAACAGTAAAACCCTATGGAGAGCAGTATCAGTCAATATTACAAATGTGTCTACTCCTTCACCCAGAAACTTCACTTCTAGTAATTTATCTCAAGGCTGTATTTGCACCTATCAAAATTATAGCTATATAAAATTATTTAGTACAACACTAAATGAAAAAGCAAAAAAGAATAATTAGTTCAATGAATTATGATATAACCATGCAAGGATACTATGCCACTACGAAACAGAACTGGAGGGCTGGGGGGAGAATGAGGCCTTAACATTTAATCAGAATCTTAAAATTTGGCATAATAGAGTCAACATAAAAACAGAGTACAAAGCTTTATTTCATGAATATCTAAAAGCAATAGTAATGGCTCTGTGATACACCGTTAAGTTAAACAACAGGTCCAGAATAGTGTATATTATCCTGTTATCTATACAAAAAGGGAGACATACATACATTTATTGCTACATATTTATATTCACCAATATCTTTATATTGACATATGTACATAAAAATATCTCTAGAATTTTTCACAAGGAAATAAAAATAGCTACTTGCTCAGGCTCAGAAAACTTAGTGGATGATGACCAGAGATAAGGAGGAACATAATTTTCACTGAACACTTTTTATGTTTTGATTTTTTTCTAACATAAGTGTATAAGCACATTACTAATTTTTATAAAAGAAAGAATTTTAAAAATGTATTTAAGGGTGAACTCTTGTAAACTGGAACATTATGTAAACACTACCTAAATACTCTGACACAGAAGTTACTCTGACCAAAAAACTGTTCAAGCTGAAAATGCCTACTCATGTAATCACTGAGCTTATTCTACCACAGCATATAATAAGTGTATTTAAGAAGGTTCAATTGAGTTCGCAAAGTTATAAGCCAGAGTATGAACTTCAATGTACGATAACCCATTCAATTGCTAAAATTAATGTTTCTGGTTATTAGGCAGCTGTTTTTAAAATAAATATTTCAATCTATTCAGAAATAATTATGTTATAAGCACATTTTTTTAAACCACAGTGTGAATTACTTTGCTGATTAAGCTAAATATCTAAGCCAAGTAGCACCCAATTGTTCTTCTATAACAGACTGGAATTATTTTCCATAAATTGGCTAACATACAAAGCCTTTAATAAAAGGCTGAGAAGAACCTTCTCATTTCAAAGAATTTCCCAAGGTAGTGCCACCTAAGAGAGAAGAATTTATTGTACCCAGGTGTTCTGCTTCTAGTGCGCTGCCTTTTCTACTATACCATACTTCTTTCCCACAATGGCTTACTTGGAAATATCTTAGATCTATAAGGGGGTTTCAAGACTAAGATCTGGAACCCTAAAAGTCCTTCTATACATAAATATAAATCTCACAGAAACAGGACAAACCCTCCAAAATTTTATAAAACATATACCTGCACGGGCAATTCTAATAATAAAAATATTATTAAGCCACTATAGTACATTATTCAAAACGCATCTGGAGTTATACAATAGCAATGTCAAATGAAAATATATTATGCTATCATTACATTTAAATGAAAAATTAACCTAAAAATTAAAAATCTGGACTTTCATTCTAGATGAATTTTTATGTTTCCCACCTGTATTTCTTTTTTCTAAGATTTTTTTTTTTTTTAAAGATTTTATTTATTTGAGAGACGGAGATCACAAGTAGGTAGAGAAGCAGGCAGAGAGAGAGGAAGAAGCAGGCTCCCCACTGAGCAGAGAGCCTGATGCGGGGCTTGATCCCAGGACCCTGGGATCATGACCTGAGCCGAAGGCAGAGGCTTTAACCCACTGAGCCACTTAGGCGCCCCTAAGATTTTTTTTTTTTTTTAAGTAATCTCTGCACCCAAGGGAGAGGAGCTCAAACTCACAACCCTGAGATCAAGAGTCACATGCTCTACTGAGTAACCAGGCAGGTGCCCCTCCTGCCTGTACTTTCTTGACTTTTACTTCTTTAACCTCTCAATACTGCTTTTACTACTAACTCCAAATCACATCAATTATATTCCAAGGAGTACTTTTTTAAATATTGTATATATTTAAAGTATATATATATATATACACACACACACACACACACATACACACATATATATATGTATATATATGATCTAAGATCTGGAACCCTAAAAGTTATATATACCCTAAAGTATATACATATGTATATATGTATATATATATATTTTTTCCAACATTTCAATTAACTGAAATAAATGCCTTATGTTCAACTGATGTTAATGTTCTGGGACAATAAAGAACGTTACATTTAAAAAGCTCTGAAGTACTAACAAAACCCAAAACAGACAAATCAGAACAGGCCAAATGCCTGCAAAGGTAGTTCTCATTATTTACATTTTATCATATTAAAATCTAAAATGTTTCCTTCTGCCTTCTAGCTTCATCCAGTAAAATAAATCCAACGCTGTCTGTTTTCTTCTACCCCTAATAACTCATATGCAATGGTAAAACAAATTATACTACAAACAAGATTCCTAATCATTCATCAATGACTCTATCACTGTCATCTCAATGTAAACAAATTTAATCTTACTCTAATTTAAAAACCTACAAAGACATAAATCAGAATGCTCACTAAAATATTAGGAAAGGTAATGTAGGGGTGCCTGGTGGCTCAGTCGGTTAAGTGTCCGACTCCTGATTTTGGCTCAGGTCACAATCTCAGGGTTGTGAGATGGAGCCCTGTGCTGAGTATGGAGCCTACTTAAGATTCTCTCTCCTTCTCCTTCTGCTCCCCCCGACCCCATGCATTCTCCCTCTCTCTAAAAAAATAAACAAACAAGCAAACAAATAAATAAAAACGACAAGAAAAGATAATATAGACACTTACCTACATAATGCATATTAAGAGCCAAATACTTATACTGGAAAAGAGGGTTATTACTGAGGCTACTTCTTTGGATCTGCTGGAAGAAAGAGCTGACATCCCATCTATACAGGACATCCAACAGCATGATGCTTGGCACCCTCAGGGCCACATTTAACACTGCTTCCAGTTTTTCCTTTGCAGCCATGTTTTTTCTTGGAGCAGACCTAAATTCAAGAGACATAATATACAAAAATAAGTCACCTCAAATAGCTTTTAGATATCCTCTTATGAATCTAATGGACTGTCACATACTATACAACGTATAAAACTCTTAATCATATCTACTACTTCCAGGTACCCATAAAATAAGCCTTGTATTGTGTTTTCACATTGACTCTTTCAGGCCTTCCCAACTGATTAAGTGTTAAGGCCTCAAAATTTCTTTTTAAAAAGCTTAACTCCAACTCTGGGCACTAGCAATAAAACACCCTAATAATACTATAGTGTTTGTCCGATTAACTTGAAAGGAAAAATTCACTCCTATAAAACTGAGATTTATGTGGCTCTTTAAAAAGAGCAAATTTTAAGTGGTTATTATATGAAAAAGCCTAAGATTCAATAAAAATTTGATGACTACATATTTAGTTTGCAGTATCTCAGTCTATCCTTTTCTGTATTATAACTAAAACTGAAGTACTGAATTTACATGATATAGATATAATTCAGAGAACTCATGATACAGGTAAAGACAACATAGTTGGCAATATTGTTTCCTTCAATAATTAAAGTTAAAATCTCCATCTAAAATTCCCATAATCTGCCTTCAAAGTGGGGAAACAATGCTCATCAAATTCTTCCTGTGATTCATAGATATGCTGGCACATGGAAGAAGTCAGGCTGTGGAGTCTGTAGCCCTACCTTTGCTCAGCTGTTGATGAGTTATAGTAGAATTAAAAAAAAAAAAAAATGGGGTTGGGGGGCAGAAAGGTATCTAGGACAATCCATTATTGAAAAGGACAATTCTGTGCAACACTCCTTTATAAGACAGAGCTTTAAATTAATCCAAGGAATTATGAGACTAAGGCAAACAGAAGTGGGTTAAAGACAATTTTAAGTGTAATGATAATTCTGGATTGTTGGCTCTGACAGTATCCTTTTAAGAATTTTGCTGACAGAGCTAAAATTGCCGGCTTTGGCAGTAATTTCAGACATTACAGGACAAATGAAAACATTTATTTCCGAAGAAAATTACAGTGACAGACTGCTATGCTATGGTTAAATATTTGTCAGTATTTCCATTTTACCCTCTAATTTTCATAGCTTCCTTGCTCAGTTAAAAAAAAAGTTCAACTTAACAAACCATTATAAGTTCTTCAATCACTGAAAAACTGATTGTACTGATCACTAAGTGGTCATTTATCATTCCCATTACTCAAAAGTGATATATCCAAGAACGCAAAATAAACATTTTCATAAACTAAACTCTGATTACTTTAAATGAACAAGACCACTTTAATAATTTTCCTACATAAGAAAAAAATATTGTGAGAGTCAAAACTGAATGTTGTGTCCTAACAGGAAAAAAAGCACTGAAAAATAAAAACTCTAATCAACATTATTGCAAATTACAGCATTCAGGAACCTCAACTTCTCAAAGCTCCTGATATCACTAAGAAAAAAAAATTTTTTGAGAAGAAATACACCAAAGTATCATTAACATCCTTTTAATAGTAGGGCTAAGGTGATTTTTATTCCCTTCTTTTTCTGTTTGCCAAATGTTGTAGAATATCCATTACTGGGCATCAAAAATAGAAATTGCTTTGTAAAAAGTGTTAACACATCTAAGCTATCTGAATGACTAAGAAAATACACAGAACATAACTACTTACTCAGGTGGTCAAACAGATAACTGGGTTTGGTTTATTTCAAAGTACACAAACAACAGATTTTTCTCACAAACCACCAAGCATGTGTGAAAATCATCATAGACTGAGATAATAACATCACTGAGAGGCTTTGTATTATAATGGAGAATTAACTCTTCCCATATTCTAGAATCCAATATAAATCACTACTGCTTCTGTAGGGCCTACTACTGAGTTAATACCTGTAGTCTATATTTATTTCACCTGACTTTGAGCCTTCCCCCTTTTTTAATGTTTTGCTTTTTTAAAATGTACCCACTTCCACCATTTGCTATAACTCTCAAAAGGGTAAAGAAAAAAGATACTTTAACTAAACAACCATTCCTGTATCACAAATCAAGATCTGGACAACAAGGTGAGGGAAGCTCCCTAATTCTTACAGAAGATCATTTCTATTACGAAAGAGGGCCATTAGCAGAGGATAAGTTCCCTCTCAGTTATCACTATTCCTGCCTCACAAACAGAATAACAAGAAAATTTTGAATTCCTAAAGCTCTCATTGCAGAAGAATATTGGAGAATGACCCCCAAATTCTACTGTATAGTATATGCAAGACTCAAATGTCTGAATTAAGGAGGCCCTTGGATAGAAATATGCCCACTTAATAACAACTCTACTGCTCATTAAACATTTCATTTATTTCTGTATATAAGTGACATTTTAACAAGTCATTGGCAAGCTGGCCCTGTATATGGACAAGGGAGAAACAAATTCAATATATGGAAAACCAAATCTAAAATGCTACCCACAAGGGGCACCTGGGTGGCTCAGTCAGTTAAGCATCCAACAGGATGTCAGCTCAGGTCTTAATTCCAGGGTCATGAGTTCAAGCCCAGCACAGGATGTTGAGCTTACTTAAAAAAAAAAAAAAAGAAATCTAAAATGCTACACATAAAAGCTGTGGAAAGACCAAAAAAAAACTAAAAATAAAAAATTCCCCTCTGAACTTTATAATTTTGAGCCTTTCTAAAGTATAAGGGCCACATATGTTGATTACCATCACAAATAAATACCACATACTACACTCCAGCACCCCACACCAAATTAACATCTAAACAAAACATGGAAACATGTATCTTGTTTAAAATTACTGAAATCGGGTGATTGAGTGGCTGAGCTGGTTATGTGTCTGACTCTTAATTTTAGCTCAAGTCATGATCTCAGGGTTCTGAGATCCAGCCCAGCATGGTCCTCCCACTGGGGCTCCCCACTCAGTAGGAAGTCTGCTTGAGATTCTCTCTCCCTCTTCCTCTGCCCCTTCTCCCTCTCTCAATAAATAAAATAAATCTTTTTATAAACAAATAAAATAAAATCACTGAAATCATTCACATTTGCTAAGCCACTCTATTAGAAGCATGAAGTAAAAATGGAGATTTCTCTTCTGGGGTGAAAAAGATTGTACTTCTATGATGTTCGGTTCAAGCCTAATTTATTTTTTTCTGAAACTTATTCTCAGAACTAATGAGCATATTCCAAGTCAGAAGAAGCTTAAATTTCTCTTAAAATCAAAACAATACTAGATAATCCTTAAAAATAAGCAGAGGAGGGGCGTGCCTGGGTGGCTCAGTGGTTAAAGCCTCTGCCTTCAGTTCAGGTCATGGTCTCAGGGTCCTGGGATCGAGCCCCGCATCGGGCTCTCTGCTCAGTGGGGAGCCTGCTTCCCTCTCTCTCTGCCTGCCTCTCTGCCTACTTGTGATCTCTCTGTCAAATAAATAAATAAAATATTAAAAAAAAAAAAAAAAGCAGAGGAACTGAATGCAAAGAAAATTTAATGCCCTGATAGTCCTACAGCCAAATATATAAGCTATTTCTTGCTCTGCAGTCACACAAATTTTCTCCTCCATGAAAGATTTTTATATTTTCTCCTTACATGTTTTAAGAACTGGGAAAATAATATGCCAAAACAACATCTCAGCAAGTAATGTAAACTAAATGTGACTCAAACTTAAAAATGGTTTACACAGTGGAACAGCTTTAAAAAAAAATCCTTTCCAAAAACAGCAAAAAAAGACGCAACAAATGCTAACCAAAAACAGGACCACAATGATTTCGCTAAATGACTTTCCCAGGCTTGGAAGCAGCAATCACTACTTACACAGTAATGTCCTGTGCAAGTATAACATTGCACAGTTCACCATTCATATTTGTGGGTTAAGAAACACAGAAGTCTCATTCTACACTTTCCTAAAAACACTGCTTTTTGGTTTTAAATATGAAGAAATCAAACAAATCATCCTGAACAATTCGGAAAATGTATTTTTAAAGTCATAGCTTGTCTGTTGAAGAATTATGTTAAGAAAAAGAAACAGAAAATTCGATCTTACCAAAAAGAGGGTATTCACATCTCCTAGATAAACGCCTTAAAAAAAAAAAAAGCAAAAATAAGAAAGCTGTATGATCCCATTTTAAATTCAATACAATAGAAAATTTAAGATTAGAAGTTTCTACACCTTTTTCTCCCATCAAAAGAAAAAAATCATCATTTTTTCTTGGTCCATCCAATGAAAAAAACATTCTACCACAGCTAAAACCAATCTCAAGAAAGGTTTTCTGGCTGTCCATATGTTAGGATGGTAAGCCCTGAAAATGTTAGAGGGCAAAACTAGAGGCTAAAATCATAAGTAAACTCAGCCCCAAACAGACACCCAGGAGGAGAACGCCACGTCTTACATAAGCATTGGCACATGTGTTAAATATAGCTGGTCCTCCCCACTCCCACACTATTGCTAGCTAACTTTGTATGTACCTGATTTCCACATAAACTACTAGCAATTCTGTGGTTTCTCGGTATCTCCAAAGTGGCAAAAATATGAAGTCCATGCTGAATAACCGGACCATCTTTCAATTCTTAAGAGACCAGACAGGGAATAAAAACTGCTATCCCTGCCATTGGGCGCTCAGCCTGGGTCACGACTGCAGCACCGACAGCTCATCCTTTGGGCATGATTCAAGATTCAGTAGAACCGCACAGTTCGTATTTTAAAAAATAAAGACACACAGTCCTCTCCTCTCCTTTCAAACTAGTTTCCTGTTTACTGCAGACTGCGATGCAAAGCCATCCATTAATCTTTGATGCCTTCTCACTGCAAAGCCCCCTTCCTCTCTCCGCGCACCTCCTCCCCCGTCCCCCCGCCCCCCCCGCGCCCTGCCTGCTGATCTCAGCGGCGTTTGAACTATAGTAACCCCAACCCAGCTCGCTGCAAAGCAGGCAGTGCAGCAGCAGGGCCGCTGCCGCCGCGGGGCTAGGGGATTACGTTCGCAAAAACTCTGCCAGTAGAGAGGCCCGTGCCAGGGAGCTCCCCCCGTCTGGCCAAGGGAGCTGGCTCCGCGGCGCCACGCACCAAAAAGCTTGCAAAGACAGACGCGGGCGGCGGGCGAAGTTCATCATCGACGAGTAGCTAGGGTACTCATTCCTAAAGGGAGGGCATTTCTTGGGTGGAAAAAGCAGAACAGGAATAAGGTGGAGAAGGAAGGGATGGCAGGCGAGAGAGGAAGCGATAGGGACAAAAAGGAAGGGATAAGGAGCGCTCTCACGGTAAAACAGGGCTGACAGATGGGATGCAAAGCAAATGGGCCCCCCTTCGAAGAATGGCTTGGCAGGCCTTTCCGAACTCCCAAACAACCTCAAACCGCATAAAAAGAGGAAGGAGGCTGAGTAAACCAAAGAAGGTTAAGTCTAAAGAAAAATGGGAGGGAAGCAAAGTAGACAAAGACGCCAAAGACGTAAAGTTGGGAGTGGAACTGGAGAAAGGGAGCTAGAAAGGAGCAGCTAGGAAATGGGCAGCTCAGGAAGGGGCTTAGAAAAGGCCTCGAAATGGGGTCCTGGGGAGG
Organism: Taxidea taxus jeffersonii; assembly: GCA_003697995.1. NCBI lineage: Eukaryota > Metazoa > Chordata > Mammalia > Carnivora > Mustelidae > Taxidea > Taxidea taxus. The sequence continues at coordinate 39,962 of ML110792.1, forward strand.
CGACGGAGCAGAGCTCAGCGAAAGGGCATCTTGGGAATGCCGGGGTAGGTGAGGGAAGTGTTCAAGAGGGTGGGTAGCTGGGAAGGCGGCGCACAAGGACCGAAAGCTGGGGGAGGGGGCTCTAGTGCGGGGCCCCGGGAGGGGAAGGCAAAGTCGGAAAGAGCGGGGGACGGGGGGAGGTCCGCGGGAGGACAGACAGGAGGGAGGGGACGCAACGGGTGAAAAGGGGATGGGGACGCCGCCGAAGCTGGGAAGAAGGAGGGAGGGGAACCAAGGAAGGGGCGAAGGGGGAGAAGAGGAAGGAGCCGGCAAGGGGATGGGGGAGGGGAGAAGGGAGGATGTGCGGAGGGGGGGCGGTGGCGGGGACGCGCCGGGATAAGATGAGGCCGGCCGGGGGCGGACGGCTTGGTCACCTCGGGCTGTGGCCTTCCTCCCCGCAGGGCGGCGCCGCCGGCGGGCAGGCAGGCTCCGCAACTCCCCGGCTCTCTCGCCCGTCCTCCCGTTCTCCTCGGGCGGCGGGGACCGGGACTGCGCGGCTCACAGCGGCGGTTCTTCCGCGCCGGGCCTTGGTTGCAGCGTCTTGGGAGGCGGCGGCAGCGGCGGCGGCAGCGGCCCGACCCGTGCGGTCACCATCGTCCGCGGCGGCAGGCGCTCGCAAGCCGAGCCCCTCAGCAGCCGGTGGCAGCCATGGCCTACTGCGCTCGTTCCTCCCGCCCCCGGCGCTCTGCGGCGGCCGCGGCCCGCTCTCGCGCTCTGCGCCTGCGCGCATCGCGCCCCTCCCCCCCGACCCCGCCCGCGCGCGCGCCCGCGCGCGCCCGCGCTCACTCACAATCGCACTGTCCGGGTGGTTCCCGTGCCGCCCCCAGTACGTGGGCGGGAGACACGAGCCTCCAGCGGCCCAAGCCTCCGGGCTCATGCAGCTATGGAGACGTATACCACGCCGACACCTGCACGCGTACTGTGACACGCGCCATTCTGACACACGTGTGCTCTCACACTCCTCAAACACCGGGAACCACACGCGCTCACACCCACACTCACCTGCCGGGACCACGTGGGAGAATTGGAGGGGCTGATCTTCACTCGGTGCAACCGCAGTACCAATGATACCAGAATTCTTTTTAACTCCCTCACTGACTGGACTAGACTGGCAACTCCATGGCGTCAGGGACCAAGTCTGTGATGGCTCGACAATGCCTAGCACAGAATAAGCCTCTGTTGAATAAGTGAGTGGATGCATGAATAAATGAATTGAAAATGTTCACGATCTTTAATTTTAAATTTCCGCCCCTTGGTTTAAAGAATTTGTTCAAAGAAATTTACTGTAGTATGAAATTAAATAGTATTTGTTTCTTTTGTTTCAAGGTTCAAAACAGAGATCAGTGTATACACCCCTTCCCAAGGGCCCCACTGACCAGCATGCCTACCTTAATTTAAATGTCAGCATATCTTTTAGGGCAGAAACTGTTCCCCACTTCCCAAAACAAAGCCCTGAAGCACGTTGTTCGTGCATAGAACAAAACAAGGATGTTGCTAGCCTTCTGAGCTTTGCCAGGACTCCTTATTCCCCAAATTTTCTAGGACTTCACCGACTCTCCACAAATTCCTCACCCCCATCTGCCCCCCCCCCGAAAAACCAAACAAACAAACAAACAAAACAAAACCCTACACTGTTCCTTGCTGGGTCTTTGGTTAGTTCCTGGAGAGCCAGTGCTACTAGAAACTAGTCTGGCCTTTGGCAGAGACTTCTGTACACAGAAGATACACACCCAGTAGTAGGTAAAATGTTGCCACTATATTGGATCATCCTGAAATTGTGAAACCTCAACTTCTGCATGTTACTAGAGAAATTAATGTACTTTAATCAAGATTTCTGTGTTGGGGTCCCTCCTTGGAAATTCACGTCTCTGTCCTGTGTTTTAAAATGTTAAACTTCCAATTCCTCACAACCTTTGTATCTTACTAAAGTTGTAAAAGCAAGTTCTACATTTAGCAAATGTAACTCTGGAGGCATCAATCAGATTCAGAGGAACTTCCACTAGTTTGATAGCTCTATAGAAACGAAGCTTTAAAATTTCTGGGAAGTGTGTTCATAACTCTCTATAGATACCTTTCATCCTGGTGCCTTAGACTACTTTAGAATAATCAAGCCTGCTACATCCTAGAGGGGCAGTTTTATGAGTCTCTTTATATATACCCCAGTAAGTAAGAAATTACAGAGGCCACATGACTAATGACTAGACTAGAAAACTGCCCAAGATAGCAAAGCCTTATTCCTTGGTTTCTTTCCCATTTTAACAACTTTACTATTGCCTCAGGCAAGAGAATGTAAGGTGAGAAACAGATTACAAAGAAGTCAAAATCTACATACCCTTAAATTCTAATTGGATTTATTTATACTTTTAGGGTAAATTGCAGAATCTTTAAAATATTCCTTTAGTATTGTTACCGGATTTGTATGTTTTGTTTAAACAAAGGGAAAGGTTACCTCAGCTCTCACATTTCCTTTTTTAAAGAGGAAAAAAATGGCTTCAAAGTCCTATAACCCTCACTAATAAGGGGACTTGTAAAAGGAGGAAAAAGTCACATGTTTTTCTCACCTTTGAATTTTACAGCAGCTGCCTATAAATGCTAAAGTTCAAAACGAGTAAAGACAATTACTCTGGTAATGAAAGGGTTACTGCTATTATATTGCTGCTAATCCAGTTTTGGGAAAGCTCTCCATTGCCAGATGCAGGTAGCCAAATCAAACTCAAAAGGAAAAAAGCAGAGAGGAAAACTGGGGGTGGGGCTGTAGAGAAGATTGCTCAAATGAAAAGCAGTCACAGTGTAGAAAGTACTTTCTAGAGGCACCCAAACGCACCCAAAACAGCAAAGGTCAGGAACAAAACATACCTGGGACCAGGCTTAAGAAACAACGGGGGTGGGGGTTAAGGTGGTAGGAAAAGAAAAAATGAAACAAGATGGGATCGGGAGGGAGACAAACCAAAAGAGACTCTTAATGTCATAAAACAAACTGAGGGGGGTGGGGGGGAGAGGGGTTGGGAGAGGGTGGTGGGGTTACATTATATGTTTAAATTAAAAAAGCTTAAATTAAAAAAAAAGAAAAGAAAATGCCCAAATGCCACAACCTGGTTATAAAAGGAATTAGCTTCAGGGCTAGAAGGAAAGAACTGGAATGTTTATGACTGTGGAATGGGAGACCATTCAGGAATCCAAAGGTTATCTTCCTGTTCACTAAATGTATCCAGCATTGAGAAGGAAGTCAGCATAAAGTTTGGAAGAGTGCGTATTTGTTATAGCCCTAGCCATTCTGAAAGACTAATCCTTCAATGCCTTATAAAACCAACTCTTCCTAATAATCCCATAGGAATTGTCCTCTGTTGCAAATCTGCAGATAATTGAAAGCCAATTCACTACGCCTTCTAGATCCAGAAATAAGAGCTCATATAACAGATTTCATATAATGGGGCCCAAATCAAAAAAACTCAGCCAACACTGGAAATATGGGGGAAATGAGACTTATTTGTTCATTTATTTCACACTTTTTTTTAGCATATGTGCTGCCGAAGCGAGCACCATTTATTCCACACTTTATTCCTCTGGGCACTTTGAGGTTTTCTCTATGTAATTCCAAAATTAGTTAACTCTGTTGAATAGAAGAGTCTAAATGATATATACAAATCTCATTCAACCTGACTACCTTCATGGTTTGATTTTGAAAGTCAGTTCTAAGAGGAAAACTATAGTTTTCTTCAGCAACATGGTTCAGTAAAGGGGAAATTAACTTTTTGCCATATAATTGAGATATAATTCACATGACGTACAATACACTTTTAAAGGGTGCACCTTAATGGTTTTTAGTAGATTCACAGAGCTGTGCGACCATCACAGTCAATTTCAGAGCATTTACATCACCCCCTCCCTTCCAAAAAACAAAACAAAACAAAAAAAAACCAAAACCCCTTAGGAGTAACCTTCTTTCTCTCCAGCCTTAGGCACCTACTAATCCTTCTATTCCAGATATATCATATAAATTAAGTCATACAAGAGGTGGTCTTTTTTGTCTGCCTTATTTCCCTTAGCAACATGTTTTCAAGGTCCATCCATGTTGTAGACTGTATAATTATTTGATTTCTTTTTATTGCCAAGTAACATGCCTTTGTATGACTACATCACATTTTGTCTAGCCATTCATCAGTTGATCGACATTTGGGTGGTTCCACGTTTTGGCTCTTACGAATAGTGCTGCTTTATAAACATTCATGTACAAGTTTCTGTGTAGACACCTGTTTTCATTTGTCTTAGATATATACTTAGGAGTAGAATTGCATTACCTGGTCATATGGTAACTCTATGTTTCACTTTTTGAGGCAGACATCACACCATACCCCTTAATATTCCAGACTGCCTCTTCTAAAAATAACAGCTTTGGGACGCCTGGGTGGCTCAGTTGGTTAAGCGGCTGCCTTCGGCTCAGGTCATGATCCCAGCATCCTGGGATCAAGTCCCACATCGGGCTCCTTGCTCGGCAGGGAGCCTGCTTCTCCCTCTGCCTCTCCCTGCCACTCTGTCTGCCTGTGCTCTCTCTCTCTCTCTCTCTCTCTAACAAATAAATAAATAAAATCTTAAAAAAAAAATTAAAAAAAATAAAAATAACAGCTTTCTCCAATATTACCAAATGACCTTACCACACCTAAAAAAAAGAATTAGAATTCCCTAATCTTTTACTAATTCCCTACTACTTTTAATTACTTAACTACCACAGCTCTCCCTGAAATACCTGTTAAAGGTTAAATTTTGTTCTAACCAAGATCCAATTAAGTTTCACTCATTTCAAGTTGTTATGCCTTATACAAACCAGCTTTCCTTTTAGTCAACCTGAGTGCTTGTGACTGTTTTGAATCGCTAACATCAGCAGGGCAGAAAATGTATGTTGTTGTTATTTTCAGACTTGAGCTCTGCTGCTGTACCTCTATCCTAACCCAGGCACACTCTCTGTCTTGATTCTGATGGAAACTGAGATGGGTAGTAATACAAAATTGTGTGTTGCTTTTCAAGCATGATGATATTCAGTTAAATAATATGGATACTGATTGTCATAGACATTTGTTGCCTCCCCAACATCTATAATTCTCTTTTAATACCACCTTGAATATTCTAGCCATGTCTATTGGTGGATTAATCAGTTTATCCTATCTGTGATTAGTCCAGGAAAGGACCCATGAACTGAGTCAATCAGGGCAAGACTTAACACCAGAACTTGTGACTTGTGATTCAGAGAACAAAGTTTCTCTTTCCTGCTAGATCTAAAAAAGGGATCCTATAATTTCAGGGACTACAGGCAGTCATCTTGGATCCAAGAGGTAAGAATCTGAAAATGTCCCAATGCAGGTAAAAGAACATAAAAAGAAACCAGGACCTGGTCACAGTGTCTTGTCTCGTCCTGTTCTAAGACTTATCTGAAGCTAGCATGTCCCCCTCCTGTTTGTTAACTATATTAGCTGATAAATTACCTTTCTCTGTTTAGTCAGTTTGTGTTGTGTTTTCTGTTATTTGCAGTTAAAAGAATCCTAAGGCATTCAATCCTTTTAATTTGTTTGAGTAATATGCTATTATAGACATAGGATGTAACTTTAAAAAATTATGATAAGTAGAAACAGTTGTACCACTTAACAAATTTATTATAAAACACAACTATTTAACCAGTCTCCAGAAATAGAAGCTTGCTAATACTCTGGAAAATCCCCCACATACTCTTTCCCATAACAATATCTCACCACAAAGGTAACCATTTTCTAACTTTAATATAGTCACTTCCTTTTCTTTGTTTAACCACCTAAGTGTAAATCTCTCAATGTTGTTTAGTTTTTCATGTACTTGAATTTTGTATACATGGAATCATACAGTATGTATGATTGGTGACCAGCTTTTTCTGCTTAACGTTGTATTTGAGAGTCAATTATATTTTTGTGTGAAACTGTAGTTGTCATTTTCATCGCAGTATACAATTCTCTCACACACAGAGAACATTATGTATTGATTCATTCTGCTATATATAAACATTTGGGTTCACAAACACCCAAATTCCAATTTGGGGCTACTGCAAATTACACTGCTGTCAACATTTTTGTGCTTGTCTCCCAGTGCACATGGGCACACATTTCTTTAGAAGAGCATTGCTGGGCCATAGTCTGCAGGTATTGCTTACATGACTCCAAATTGTCTTCTGAGGTGCTTACACCACTTTACACTCCCAACAGCAAATCCTCAGAGTTCCTATTGCTCTATAGTCTAACCTACAATTGATATTGTCAGTCTTCCAAATTTTAAACACTCTAGTGGGTTTTAAACTTGCATTTCCCCAATTGCTGATGAGGTTGAGTACCTTTTCATATGTTTACTGGCCTTTTGGACTTCCTCTTTTGTGAACTGTTCAGGTCTCTTGCCCAATTTTCTCCTAAGTTGTCTTTTGCTTTTTGTTTTATAATTGTTTATATGCTGAATGCAAGCCCTTTGTCAAATATATACACTGCAAAAATCTCTTGTTCCATAACTTCCTTTTCTTTCCTTAAATGGTGTTTTTAATGAACATAAATTCTTAATTTAATGTATTTTTTATGTTGAATGCTTCTTTTAAGTCTGTTTCCCCCCAGCTCCACAGTGCCATCCCAAGTTGGGTGTGTATATTTCAGTAGGTCTGTTTCTAAACTTAATATTCTATCCCAGGGGTTTTTCTGTCTTTGTGTGGATACCAAACTGTTTCTATTACTGTAGCTAAACAAGAATTCTTCTTTTTTTTTTTTTTAAAGATTATTTATTTATTTATTTGACAGAGAGAGAGGGAGAGAGAGCAAGCAAGCACAGGCAGAGGCAGAGGGAGAAGCAGGCTCCCTGCCGAGCAAGGAGCCTGATGTGGGACTCGATCCCAGGACGCTGGGATCATGACCTGAGCCGCAGGCAGCCGCTTAACCAACTGAGCCACCCAAGCGTCCCAAGAATTCTTGAGAGGTGGTAAAGCAAGTTCTCTCCCTTGAGTTTCTTTGTTTTATTTTGTTTTCTTCAAGAGAAAGAAGGGGTTCTTTGCATTTTTTTGTCAATTTCAGAATCAAATTTAGAATTTTGGCTTGTCAAGTTTGTCAAGTTTCCTGAGATCTAGTTGAGATTTTTAGTTTCAACATGGAGGTCTTATATTACCTTTTATTACATTAATTCCTAGGAATTTTATGTTTTTGATGCTACTGCTAATGGTAATTTATATTTTGTTAGTCTTTGAATATGTTAACAGTAAATCTCAAGAGTCCCTGTTCCCAAGAGCTTCCAATCTCTTGGGCTTGGGGACAGATACATAAATGGTTTTAATATAAAGTGAAATGGATTGATTACACTTAGGTGTGCAAAAGTGATCATGGAAATACAAATGGGATGGATTTGCCCATTCTCTGGGATCCTGGGGTGGATCAGCTGGTGAGTAAAGAGTGAGGCAAGGAGGGGAAGAGCACACATTTCACATACACATTTCAGGAGGTTAGCATGGGACATTTCCTGCCTCAGTGTCAAGTGAGGTGCCAAAACAATAGAATCAGATGTCAGCATGGGTGTGAAGCGAATTCTCCTGTGGGCATAATTTATAAAAGGAACATGAGCAAGCTAGTTTCAATATTCCTGGACCGATTTAGCCAGACAAGGTTATTAAATGGTGTAAAAGTGTGAGCAGAAAGAGGATTTGGGAGAGGTTTCTTTGGATAGAGCTTCTGCTCTCAGTACTGCCAAGCAAAGGAGACATCATGGGGGACACTGCCTCCTCCTCTGGTCTAATGGTGCTGAGATCTTCAATGGGACCATTCACAGAGTTTGAAATGTGTCCCCTGCAAAGGGCTGGTGCCTGCTGCATATCTGAGAGAGAGAAAGCCACCCGTGGCTGTCTTGGTGTAGATGATCATGGTTAGAGTTTATCAAAGGAAGCAAGAGGTATGTGGGTGTTTCCCATGGGGCAGATGTGTACCACATGGGAAACAGGTCTGGCCCCAGTTGTCTGGGGTCCTGTACAACAGGACTAAAAGGAAGAGGGGCCTGACAGTAAGAAGTTGGATAGAGATAAAAAAAAAAACCAATTCCAAGGGTCACATGTGACCCCCTAGAATGGAGATGCTTCCCGAGGTCATTGATACAATAATTAGGAATCTTCAAACAACCCATGAAGGGTCACCAACTTCTTGCCTTAGTTGATCAGTTATAAAACACAAGCTAGCTTCTCCTAGTTGATACATCAGTAGCAGTCACTGATTGTTCCACCTCTACAAAATAACTAGTAACCACTCTGGAAGCAGCTTAAGTACACTTATAACCAGGTCCCCCTTCTAAGTCACTGCATGGGCTAGCATCCTCTCTCATTGTGAGTCCTCTCTCATCAGTTATGTCACTTCCTGGTATATTAGCCATATATCCTTCTCAATCAACTTCTAGTGGAAAAAAAAAAAAAAAAAAGAGGAAGAAGAATGTGTACCAGGCACCAGGAAAGATTGAAGTTTAGCTACCTGCCAGATCCAGAGAAGTTGAAGGCCACCAACAAGTGTGAACTTCCCCATCCCTGGCCTGTCCTGCTTGGGGCAGCTTCCACTCAAGTGTAGTCTGATGTGGCTGCTGGTACAAAGGAAGGAAGGAAGTGGGGACAGAGCAGAAGTCCACCACTTCATATATGGAAAGAACTCTCACTGTTTGAAGGGAGATTGAAGCATTTAATTAATCTCTTGACTGGACACATTCTAATTACCAAATCAAGACTGTGGTTTGTAACTTAAAGTGAGTAGGACTGCCTATTAATTAAGAAGTCTTGGAATCTGTCCAAGTTTGCACTGGAGGGCAGGGAAAATAAAATAAATTTTCAGAATAGAAATGTTAAGGGCTAGCAGGTAACAAAATCAGATACCCCCCAGAGTGTAAAGTACATGCAAGAAATGAAAAGCAATACAATTATGACCGAATCTTAAGATTTTGTATACAGAGAGATGTAAGGAGAGATGAAGTAAACTGGAGTCTATTTAGGACCTGTGGAAAGACTTTCCATGCCATGTTATGTAGTCTGCCTTTAACTGGAAATGAAGCAATTCTGAGGAGTTTGTGCCAGAGTTTAATAGTTATTGGGGATTTACTGTGTTCTTGGCTCTGTACTAGGTGGTTCACATGAATTACCATACTGTACCCTGGATCCTATCAGACTAACCATACCAGAAGAAGTAACTAGTTTATTCGCAGAGTCACATCTGAGTCTATTCTTAAATTTTTTATTTTTTTTTCAAGATCTTTATTTATTTGAAAGAGAGAAGAGACCACGAGTAGGTAGAGAAGCAGAGGGATAGGGACAAGCAGACTCTGCGCTCAGCAGGGAGTCCAATGCAGGAGGCTCAATCCCAGGACCCTTGAGATCATGACCTGAGCCAAAACCAAGAGTTAGATGCTTCTGACTGGGCCACTCAGGCGCCTCCACATCTTGGAGTCTATAACCCTGACTCCAGTTAAATCTAAGCTTTACTCTTAACCAGTTGTGTGACACTAGGCAAGTTACTTGACTTCTATATCTTTGTTTCTTCATTTTTAGGATGAAGATAATTATCCTATTCACTTCATTGAGGTTTCTATAGGATTAAATGTGTCCTTATTCTTGGTGACCTCAACACAGATAATCCATATAAGGTTTTTTTATTTTCCTTCTTTTTTTTTTTTAAAGGGTTGTGGTTGTGATTGTGGTGAAATTCACCTAACATCAAATTAGCCATTTTAAAGTGAACAATTGAGTGGATTTAATATATTCCCAGTGTTGTGCAAACACCATCTCTACCTAGTTCTAAGACATTTTCATTGCCCCAAACCGGAATCCCATGCCTGTTAAGCAGCTGTTTCTCATTCTCCCCTTCATAATCTCTTCCTTTAACCCTCTCACTTAAATGATCTTTTCCTCCCTCCCATTTTCTCTCATAGTTATGTCTTAAACTGTCATTAACATCAATTTCCAAACCCTCAATTTTGAGCATCTCTTTCTCTGATCACTCCTACAAATATTGTGATTCTTTTTTATATATACTCATATTTTCTTCTCAGCCTCAAGCTTCTAATCCACTAACCCTACCAACTCTTTACATACATTTATGTCCTTACATCTCTCTTTACCCGGCATAGACTCTACCGTGTATCCTTTAAATTTCTCACTTATAAATCTTCTTAACTTTCTTCCCCACCATCTGCTGGGCAGCTGCACCTGAGAGGCTACTATTGCTGGATAAACCACAAAAGCAAGCATAAATCTCAAGGCTTAGCCTTCAGCACTGCTCCACAAACCCACTGCGTTGTCTTGGTAAGACTGTTCTCTACTCCCCAGAGTGGCTCACTCTGCTTTCTTCTCAAACCTCTAAAACCACCCACTCTCCTCAAGCAGTAGCTTAATAAGTAGCTTAGTAAATAGCTAAGAAGATGGACACAGTCAATCAAATTCCTCGTCTTGCTGCTACGATCGACCAGCTTTTGTAGTGATATTCTAGGCCTTCCTTCTCCTCCGTGGAAGAGGGTTCCCAGCTCCTTTAAAAGATCATACCCTCTGCTAGCCATCTGGATCACAGCCTCTCTTGCTGTTTTAAGGACTTAGAACCTGCAATAATTCCCCTCTTCCCTGTACCATCAACTTCTCTTCATCTCTCATGGATTACTGCCACCAGCATATAAACATGCTTAGGATGGCAAGCTTTAAAAAAAATCCCTCCCTTAACTTCATGTCCTACAACCACCACCCCCATATCAGTATAAAGATCATCTGAGAAGTTGTCTATAGGTGCTGTCTCGACTTCCTCACCTTCCATTTGCCTCTCAACCTACTTCACTTGAAAGTCCACCCTAAATACCTCACTGAAGCCATTCCCAGCATGGTAATTAAAGACTTCCTCATCAGCAGTCCCAGTGGTCCCTGGCCAGCCCTCATCTTATTCACTTCTACTATCAATAGCATTCCAGAGAGTCTGTCATCTTCTTTGGAAAACACTTTCAGTTCTTGATTTCTGCAGGGGATTCCTAGGACTGCTGTAACAAACTACCACAAGTTGGGAGGCTAAAAACCACAGAAATTTATTCTCTCACAGTTCTGGAGGCTTGGGAGTCCAAAATCAAGGTGTCAGCAGGGCATGTTCTGTCTGAAGGCTCCACGAAAGAACCATTCATCACCTGTTCCAGCTTCTGGTGGCTCCCAGAAATCCTTGGCATTCCTCGACTTAGAGACAGCACGTTACTCCAATCTCTGCCTGTCACAAATGGTCTTCTTATATCGGTCATTGATTCAGGAGTCACCATTATCCCATTATCCAATATGACCTTATCTGAATTAACTACTATATTTCCCAATATGGTCACATTCTGAGATTCCAGATGGACATGACTTGGGGCAGGCACTATTCAACTCAATATAACTTCCATAACTGCACACTGCTGGTTTTCCTCCTTCCTCCTGGCTGCTCCTCCCCATTCTCCTTCTGGGGCTAGTTTGCTTCCTCTATCTCAGCAATGTTGTAGGGACCTAATAAGGCTTGGCCCAGGGCCCCTTGCCTTCTCTAAATACATTCTTTCCTGGAGGGATATCATCTAATTCCACAGTTTTAAAATTCCATTGATGCCTCCCAAATTTATGTTCTGGCCCTTACCTGTACCCATATTGATAACAGTAGTTAACAGTTATTGAATACTTACTATGTGCCAGACCCAATTGTAAGCTTGTAGTTAATTGTATATTAATTAATCCTTACAACAGATTTGTGGCATATTATTTTATCCCCCATGAAAATGAAGCATAAGGAGGTTAAATAAATTGTTTAAGCCCACATAAAAGGAGCCAGGATTTAAAACTTAGTAGGCAGGATCCATAGCTGCTTCTCTTGACCACTACGTACTCTGGCTTTCCACTGAGCTCCAGGCTCATACATTCAACTTCAAACTTGACATCTGCTCCTACAGGTCTAATACACATCGTAGGCATGAACTAAATAGAATGCTTGACCCCCCCATTCCCATCTCAATCTTTCTTTCCCTGCTTCCACATCTTAGTATATGGCACTGACCCCTAGTTCCTCAAATCAAAAAAAAAAAAAAATTCTAGAAATCAAATTTGATTTTTCTCTTTTCACACCCATCCCAGCCTCCATTCCCACCCACCCCCAACAAATCCAAGGAAGCCTATTTGCTTTACCTCTAGAATAGATCCCCAATCTGTCTGCTCCATTTTCGCTACCACCCTAGTTCCATCTCTCAAATGACTGCAAGTATTTTCTACCTGGTCTTTCTGCTTCCACTTTTGCAGTCTGTATAACCAACCCAACAGCCAAATGAGTTTTCTGGACATAAATCAGAACGTGAAATGCCCAAGTTTCAAAGCGTCCAAAATGCCAGCTTACATTGAGAACAAAATGCACACTCCTGTTCTTAGCCTACAGGTCTCTGCTTGATCCAGCACTGTCTGCCTCTCTACCCTGATTCCTACCACTCCCTTTCTTGCTCATGAAGCTCCAGTCATGATCTCACCCCTGCATTCCCAGGAGTACTTTACGCCTGTACCAGGCACTTTGTACCTGTTTGCCTTCATGCCAGAAATGCTGTTGAAAATGCTCCACCCTCACATCTTCTTCCCGTGAGCTCAAACATCACCTCAAACATCACTCAAGAAGTTCTTAACCTAAATCCTGACCTAATGTTATGCCCAATCACTTTCTAACATGCTATCCTATATTTCTGTTTTAAAAGCATTCACTACTATTTGTAAATACCTTAATTATGTATTTGGTTATTTGAACAAAGACTTTCTCCATCTTATATTTGTCTCTAATGCCACAAATTGTCTAATACATTGTAACTGTTTAATATATATATTTTAAAAGGAAGAATGAATGAAACTGAGTTAGTAGACAAGTAAGGTCAATCACAGAAAGTTTTTTGAAGGTGAGTTTTAAGGCACAGTTTGAAAGGAGAAAAGTTGATTAACTATTAAAAAGAAGAGATAAGGGGCGCCTGGGTGGCTCAGTGGGTTAAAGCGTCTGCCTTCGGCTCGGGTCATGATCCCAGGGTCCTGGGATCGAGCCCCACGTCGGGCTCTCTGCTCAGCGGGTAGCCTGCTTCCTCCTCTCTCTCTGCCTGCCTCTCTGCCTACTTGTGATCTCGATCTCTCTGTGTTAAATAAATAAAATCTTTAAAGAAAAAAAAAGAAGAGATAATAATTTTAGCAAGGAAAACAAAATAGTGATGGTAGTCTTGAATAAGTGAAAAACAGAGGCTATAACTAGACTACTTCAGGTGACATGGTCAATACAGAAGTAAAATTAGCTTATCAAAGCAAGGATTTATCATCATTTGGTTAAACATACTGAATACCAACCTAAGAGGTTTAAGTTTATTTATGCCTTCAAAAAATACTGAATTTCTACTGTGTTAGGTCCTATTCTAGGTATTTTTTAAAAAGATTTTATTTATTTATTTGATAGAGATCACAGGTAGGCAGAGAGAGAGGAAGGGAAGCAGGCTCCCCGCTGGGCAGAGAGCCCGACGTGGGGCTCCATCCCAGGACCTTGGGACCATGACCTGAGCCGAAGGCACAGGCCTTAACCCACTGAGCCACCCAGGCACCCCCTATTCTAGGTATTTTTAATACAATAATAAACAAGAGACATGATCTCTGCCCTCATGGTGTTTATAATCTAGTATAAGCCTGACATCAAATATTAGTATTCCATGAACTTTTGGAAATGCCAAACACACTGCCAAAGTGTGTGCTAGGTTAATATTTTTGTAACATTAATCAATGTGTTTTTTTATCCCTAGCACTATCTGTTTCCCTTTGGCCCTTACCCATTCATTCAGCTCAGTATTCTGTATGTAATGACTCAAAAAAGGTATGACACAGTGGAATACAATACATAACTAACAGGAATCTTGTCCTAGCTCTTGAGTTTCAAAATCTAGGTCTCAGAAGGCACAGAACATGGGATGAACAGCAATTTAGGAAAATACCTGATGAGTCAGAAAGGTCTGGGTCTACAGACTAGAAATATTTCCAAAGGCTGGAGGAGAAGTAGGTCAGAAGGGAAGTCATTAGAGCTTAGGTGCTATTGGATCTCAGGAAAAGGGAGCCTTAATTCTATCTCCTTGCCCATGTCAAACTTCATTGAGTGACAGAAATCCAAGACAGGTTTCTGACACATGAGAGTGGAGAAAAACAGTGCTCCCCTTCTCAGAAAGTTGACCCTCAGAGAAGAAATGGCTTTGTGATAGGTCTAAGCACTTGACCTTTGGAGCCTCACAGAATCACCTGTGCTTCCCATTGGTGCAGAAACGCAAAGTCATCTAAAAAGGAGTAATATTCCAAAGAAGCATTGCATTGTTTTGTTGACAGCAACTCTGTTATTTTCTGCTGACTAATTCTCTGATACTCACTGGGCATCCAACAATCCATTTCAAGTTTTGTTACGAACTACCTAGAGTTAGCCAGACTCACAAGTTGAGAGCTCAGTCCCACAAAAATGCCCCTACTTCACATGCCTGCTACAAATGGGGTCCCCAAGCTACTTGCACCTGCCCAGGGGACTACCCATTTGGGAGTTCCCAAACCCTCCCAAACCCTCCCCACCCAGGTTTGGTAATTCACTGGAATGACTCAAGGAACTCAGGAAAGTACTACAGTAGTCCCCCTTATCCATGGAGGATACTTTTCAAGACCCCCAGTGGAAGACTGAAACCACAGATAGTACTTAACCCTATATGTACTATGTTTTTCCTATATACACATACCTATGATAAGATGTAATTTATAAATTAGGTACAGTAAGAAATGAGCAACAACAATAATGAAATAGAACAATTATAACCATATACTGTAAAAAAGTTATATAAATGTGGTTTCTTTCTCAAAATATGTTATTGTACTGTACTCACCACTCTTCTTGTGATCATGTGACATGATAACATGTCTACGTGATGAGATGGAGTGAGGTGAAGGACATAGGCATTGTGATATAGCATTAGGCTACTACCATCCTGATGATTCATCAGAAGGAAGACCATCTGCTTTCAGACTGTGGTTACCACCACAGATGACCACAGGTATCTGAAGCCGCAAAAAGTAAAATCACAGATAAGGGGGGAACTATTGTATACTTACCATTACAGTTTAATTATAAAGGATGTAATTCAGAAACAGCTAAATGAAAGAGATGCATAGGGCAAGGAGTAGGGAGTGGTACACAGAGCTTCTGTGTCCTCTCGAGGCTTGCCACCCTCCCAGCACGATGTGCTTACTGACCTGCAAGATTGCCAAATCTTGTTGTTCTAGAGATTTTACTGAAGTTTAATGAGGAGACATAATTGATTAAATCATTGGGCATTGGTGATTGAACTCAAATCTCCAGCCCCTCTCCTCTGACCGGGGTTAGGGCTTCAGCAGAAAGTTCCAACCTTCTAATCATGTAGTTGATTCCTTTGGCAAACAGACCCCATCCTGGAGCTATCTAAAGGCCAAGAATCATTTCATTAGAATAAATTCAGGTATGGTGGAAAGGGGCTTGTTATGAATGACAAGAGACACTAAATACTATCAGGAAATTTCTAGAGTTTTAGGAACACTGTGCCAGGAACCAGAAACAAAGGTCAAATATATATATTTTTATTTATCATAGCATACATTGGTTGTTAGAAGGATTTTCAAAGAATTTTTCATAGCTCAGCAAGGTGCAGAAGCAGTAGAATGGATGTCTCAGGTCTACGGGGTGTTTGGAAGGAGCAAGGCAGGGCTGTTCCTGTGAAACTGAGGGGAAGAAGGACTTCACAGCAGAGATTAGCTTGAATGGATGGCTGTCAGAGACTAGATTCCTCTTCCCTAATGTCATGGCACCCAATAAGCTCCCAGGAACCTAGATAAAACCTCAGGAAGAAAAGGAGGGGTGAGTACTGATTCAAATATTGTTTTCAATTCCTGGTTGAATGAAGAGTCAAATTATTGATTAAGGTGAGTTATATGTAAAAAAAAAAAAGTAAGAGTTTTTGCATACCTGAGTTTGTAGATTGGGATCCAACCCTGTGACTAATTACAAGTGAACAAACTACAGGAGATAGGTGAAATCCTATTTAAATATCAAAAAGAGCTGAGCCTGGCATGCTAGGAAGAATAAGAATTTAGAAATAATTTAATTTAGAAAACAATTTAAGAGATTAAATGAATCTGATCATTAAGTGAAACAACCTGGGTGAAGGGCTATAGATTCAAATTTGACAAGAATTAGAGAAGTGCACATGGGACCCTTGCTGGCTATGGAACCCTGTTATTGTTGGGAGAACACAAAGTCCTGAGTTCTAGCCAAATCATGGGTCAAAGTATCTCCAGCGCCCTCCTCCTCAAAAGATAACCCTAAATTGTGTGGTATAGTATAACTGTCTGCTTCATATGTCCATTTTAATTCCAGCAAGATTTAGAATTGAGATTAAAGATAATGGGATAAATGATGATAACTCATTAATTCAAACCTATTGTATTTATATATCTGTGGTAAGTAGAGGAATAATAGGGGTATGCTTACTATTTGGAATACTTGTTATGTTTTAGAGAATTTAGTATATTAATGAATCAAACAATTGTGGTTTCAATTTATATTATATAATTGAACAGTTGATTAGACCTGTGATTTTTAAGTTCAGTAAGTAAGAAAATTTTGTTAAAGACAGCACTGGAATGTTTAAGAGAACCTAATATTCGCCATATCTATGTGTTTAATATATTACAGTTAGTTAAGGTATTTTTGTTAGGCACTGAATGTCTTCAAGTAAAAACAATTACATTAAATTTATAAATGAAATTTAGATGTTTGAGAAACTTAAATTAAGTTTGTAACTGGGCTTACACATTAATCAAGTCCCTCTTAAAAGCAAATGTTAATAATGTATAACCTTGTCAAATCACTAAGTTGTACAACTGAAACTAATGTAATAATCACTGTGTATTGGCTGTTAAAATTTTTTTTAATAAAGAGGAATGTTAAAAGTCTTATTTACTTATAAATAGAATGATATCATTTTTATTTGGAATTTAGAAGCTTATGGATGAATAGATTTTTTGATCTTATAACCTTAAGGAGAATATTAATTTTTTTTAGAATATTAATTTTTAAAACCAAACTAATTGGGGCACCTGGGTGGCTCAGTGGGTTAGAGCCTCTGCCTTCGCCTCAGGTCATGATCCCAGGGTCCTGGGATGGAGCCCTGCATTGGGCTCTCTGCTCAGCGAGGAGCCTGCTTCCTCCTCTCTCTCTGCTTGGCTCTCTGCCTACTTCTGATCTCTGTCTGTCAAATAAATAAATAAAATCTTTTTTAAAAAGTAATCATATAAAAAAGCTATTAATGAGGTGCAATCAAAAATGGAGGCTCTTACTGCTAGGATAAATGAGGCAGAAGACAGAATTAGTGATATAGAAGACCAAATGGCAGGGAATAATGAAGCAGACCAAAAGAGAGACAATCAACTACTGGGCCACGAGGGGAGAATTCGAGAGATAAGTGATGCCATAAGACAAAACAACATTAGAATAATTGGGATTCCAGAAGAAGAAGAAAGAGAAATAGGAGCAGAAGGTATACTGGAGAGGATTATTGTAGAGAATTTCCCTAATATAGCAAGGGGAACAAGCATCAAAATCCAGGAGGCCCAGAGAACATCTCTCAAAATCAATAGGAATCGACCCACACCCCTCCACCTAATAGTAAAATTTACAAGTCTTAGCAACAAAGAGAAAATCCTGAAAGCAGCACGGGACAAGAAGCCTGTAACGTACAATGGTAAAAATATTAGATTGGCAGGAGACTTATCCACAGAGACCTGGCAGGCCAGAAAGAACTGGCATGATATATTCAGAGCACTAAACGAGAAAAACATGCAGCCAAGAATACTTTATCCAGCTAGGTTATCATTGAAAATAGAAGGAGAGATTAAAAGCTCCCAGGACAAACAAAAACTGAAAGAGTTTGTAAACATCAAACCAGCTCTACAGGAAATATTGAAAGGGGTCCTCTAAGCAAAGAGAGACCCTAAAAGTATTACCAGAAAGGAACAGAGACATTATACAGTAACAATCACCATACAGGCAATACAATGGCACTAAACTCATATCTCTCAATAGTTACCCTGAATGTAAATGGGCTAAATGCCCCAATCAAAAGACACAGGGTTTCAGAATGGATAAAAAAACAAAACCCATCCATATGCTGCCTACAAGAAACTCATTTTAGACCTGAAGACACCTCCAGATTGAAAGTGAGGGGGTGGAAAACAATTTACCATGCTAATGGACATCAGAAGAAAGCTGGGGTGGCAATCCTTATATCAGATCAATTAGATTTTAAGCCAAAGACTATAATAAGAGATGAGGAAGGACACTATATCATACTCAAAGGGTCTGTCCAACAAGAAGATCTAAAAATTTTAAATATCTATGCCCCTAACATGGGAGCAGCCAACTATATAAACCAATTAATAACAAAATCAAAGAAACACATTGAAAAGAATACAATAATAGTAGGAGACTTTAACACACCCCTCACTGAAATGGACAGATCATCCAAGCAAAAGATCAACAAGGAAATAAAGGTCTTAAATGACACACTGGACGAGATGGACATCACAGATATATTCAGAACATTCTACCCCAAAGCAACAGAATACATGTTCTTCTCTAGTGCCCATGGAACATTCTCCAGAATAGATCACATCCTGGGTCATAAATCAGGTCTCAACAGGTATCAAAAGATTGGGATCATTCCCTGCATATTTTCAGACCACAATGCTCTGAAGCTAGAACTCAATCACAAGAGGAAATGTGGAAAGAGCACAAATACATGGAG
>ML110793.1:0-39420 GCA_003697995.1 Taxidea taxus jeffersonii
TTGCTCATAATATGTTCTTATGATTGTTTGTATTTCTTTGGTGTTGGTTGTGATCTCTCCTCTTTCATTCATGATTTTATTTATTTGGGTCCTTTCTCTTTTCTTTTTGATAAGTCTGGCCAGGGGGTTATCAATCTTATTAATTCTTTCAAAGAACCAGCTCCTAGTTTCATTGATTTGTTCTATTGTTTTTTTGGTTTCTATTTCATTGATTTCTGCTTTGATCTTTATTCTTTCTCTTCTCTTGCTGGGTTTAGGCTTTCTTTGTTTTGTTTTTCTTTCTCGAGCTCCTTTAGGTGTAGAGTTAGGTTGTGTATTTGAGACCTTTCCTGTTTCCTGAGATAGGCTTGTATTGCTATATATTTTCCTCTCAGGACTGCCTTTGCTGTGTCCCATAGCAAAGATTTTGGACCGTTGTGTTTTCATTATCATTTGTCTCTATGTTTTTTTTTCAATTCTTCTTTAATTTTCTGGTTGACCCATTCATTCTGTAGAAGGATGCTGTTGAGGCTCCATGTATTTGTGCTCTTTCCAAATTTCCTCTTGTGATTGAGTTCTAGCTTCAGATCATTGTGGTCTGAAAATATGCAGGGAATGATCCCAATCTTTTGATACCGATTGAGACCTGATTTATGACCCAGGATGTTATCTATTCTGGAGAATGTTCCATGGGCACTAGAGAAGAATGTGTATTCTGTTGCTTTGGGATGGAATGTTCTGAATATACTGTGATGTCCATCTTGTCCAGTGTGTCATTTAAGACCTTTATTTCCTTGTTGATCTTTTGCTTGGATGATCTGTCCATTTCAGTGAGGGGTGTGTTAAAGTCTCCAACTATTATTGTATTCTTTTCAATGTGTTTGATTTTGTTATTTATTGGTTTATATAGTTGGCTGCTCCCATGTTAGGAGCATAGGTATTTAAAATTTTTAGATCTTCTTGTTGGACAGACCCTTTAAGTATGATATAGTGTCCTTCCTCATCTCCTATTATAATCTTTGGCTTAAAATCTAATTGATCTGATATAAGGATTGCCACCCCAGCTTTCTTCTGATGTCCATTAGCATGGTAAATTATTTTCCACCCCCTCACTTTCAATCTGGAGGTGTCTTCAGGTCTAAAATGAGTTTCTTGTAGGCAGCATATGGATGGGTTTTATTTTTTTATCCATTCTGAAACCCTGTGTCTTTTGATTGGGGCATTTAGCCCATTTACGTTCAGGGTAACTATTGAGAGATATGAATTTAGTGCCATTGTATTGCCTATAAGGTGATTGTTACTGTATATTGTCTCTGTTCCTTTCTGATAATACTTTTAGGGTCTCTCTTTGCTTAGAGGTCCCCTTTCAATATTTCCTGTAGAGCTGGCTTGGTGTTTACAAATTCTTTCAGTTTTTGTTTGTCCTGGAAGCTTTTTATCTCTCCTTCTATTTTCAATGATAACCTAGCTGGATAAAGTATTCTTGGCTGCATATTTTTCTTGTTTAGTGCTCTGAATATATCATGCCAGTTCTTTCTGACCTGCCAGGTCTCTGTGGATAAGTCTGCTGCCAATCTAATATTTTTACCATTGTATGTTACAGACTTCTTGTCCTGTGCTGCTTTCAGGATTTTCTCTTTGTCACTAAGACTTGTAAATTTTACTATTAGATGACGTGGTGTGGACCTACTCCTACTGATTTTGAGCAGGATTCTCTGCACCTCCTGGATTTGATGCTTGTTCCCCTTCCTATATTAGGGAAATTCTCTACAATAATCCTCTCCAATATACCTTCTGCTCCTCTTTCTCTTTCTTCTTCTTCTGGAATCCCAATTATTCTAATGGTGTTTCGTCTTATGGTATCACTTATCTCTCAAATTCTCCCATCATGGTCCAGTAGTTGTTTGTCTCTCTTTTGCTCAGCTTTTTTATTCTCTGTCATTTGGTCTTCTATATCACTAATTCTTTCTTCTGCCTCATTTATCCTAGCAGTAAGAGCCTCCATTTTTTATTTCACCTCATTAATAGCTTTTTTTAATTTCAACTTGATTAGATTTTAGTTCTTTTATTTCTCCAGAAAGGGCTTTTATTTCTCCCGACAGGGTTTCTCTAATATCTTCCATGCCTTTTTCGAGCCCGGCTAGAACCTTGAGCCTAGAACTCATCATCCTGAATTCCAGATCTGACATACTACCAATGTCTTTATTGATTAGGTCCCTAGCCTTCGGTACTGCCTCCTGTACTTTTCTTTGTGGTGAGTTTTTCTGCCTTGTCATTTTGTCCAGATAAGAATCCGCTGTTCTCCTTGTTAAGTGAACTTGGTCTTGGCTGGATTTCTTGTTGATCTTCTGGGGGAGAGACCTGTTGTAGTTATTTTTAAGTGTCTCTGCCCCAGGTGGAACTGCACCACCCTTACCAGGTGCCGGGCTAAGTAATCCTCTCAGGTTCGCTTTCAGGAGCTTTTGTTCCCTGAATGCTTTCCGCAGAGTTCCGGAGGACGGGAATGAAAATGGCTGCCTCCCAATCTCTGGCTTGGAGGAGCTGAGAGCTCGGGGCCCCAATCTTCAGTGCGCCTTCAGAGAAAAGCGCTTAATCACTCCCGTCTCCCCATCCTCCAGCCGCGCTTGGAGAAAGTCGTGCGTAATCAGTCCCATCTCACTGGCTTCTGGCTGTGCTCTGAGGTCACCCAGCCTGTGACCAAGCATCTCTGTCTCTGGCAGAGTCCCACCTGGAGTCTCCAAACCCCGTAGATCCCTGAGCTCTCCCAGGTTGGAGTCTCCCCGGATCTTGTGGGGACCCCTCGCACAGAGCCCCGGCCCGTGTCATAGACCATGGCTCTAGGAAACCCTGAGTTGAGAGCTCACTCCTCGGCTCTGTCTCCCCAGCTGGCTTCCCTACTCTAATACCTGTGAGCTCTGGGACACTCAGAAACCCCCGATCCTTCTTTGACCCCATGGGACCTGAGTCCACGTTGTCCCTGTGAGGTCTTCACCCCAGTTTAGTCTCTGGAGTGATGTCCCTCCATGGAGCAGACTTTTAAAAGTCCTGATTTTGTGCTCCGTTGTTCCACCGCTTGCCGGGAGCCAGCCCCTCCCCCCGGGGTCTATCTTCCCGTCGCGTTGGATTCACTTCTCCGCTGGTCCTACCTTTTAGAATGTGGTCAATTTTCTGTTTCTAGAATTATTGTTCTTCTTCTCTTTGATCTCCTGTTGGATTCGTAGGTGTTTGGAATGGTTTGATAGGCTATCTAGCTGATCTCCTGCTGCCTGATGTCATCTCAGCCTGCTACTTCTCCACCATCTTGACTCCTCTCCCCCTTTCTTTTCTCTTTTTGAGTGTGTGGTTCAATAAGGATTTAAAGTGAAAATGATAATTATTATATAAGTTAATGCTGTATGGATCTATGCCAGACACTAAGGATTTTTCATTTAATCATTTCCTTTCTTCTTTATAACCCATTTAGAATGTGGGCATTCCACCCATTTTACAGATTTGAATGAGGTTTCAATAGGTCATATTACCTGTTAAATCTTGTGAATGGAGGGGATCTGTTCTTGGGCATTCAATTATAGTCTACTATCACTAGCCCCTTAGCACATGTTATGTGTTATTATAGTTTAAGACTTACAGAATCTTTTATACATATCTTATCACATAATAATATCACTAATAATACTGGTTATCATTTGTTAAAATGTTTACCATGTTGAGCAAGGCACTATACTGAGAGCTAACAGAAAGGGACGTGGGGGATAAGGGTGTAAACATGAAGGAAAGCCGAACTTTTGACAAAGAAAACAAAGCATACAGAACATTCATTAATAGAACCACTTTGCCTCTCCTTTTGCTCTGTTTCAGGAATATCAAATTGACATATTTTTTGCTCAGACCTGGACAGACAGTCGCCTTCGATTCAACAGTACAATGAAAATACTCACTCTGAACAGCAACATGGTGGGATTAATATGGATTCCAGATACAATCTTCCGTAATTCTAAAACTGCAGAAGCTCACTGGATCACCACCCCCAATCAGCTCCTCAGAATTTGGAATGATGGGAAAATCCTTTATACTTTAAGGTGAGATGTTGGTGGATTTTTAATAACTGACAGGTTGATAATTTAGATCATTGTAGAAATGGGACCCTATTTTCATTGTTGCACTCTATCACTTCTCATATTCAACATTCTACAGGATCCTGAAAAAGTTTGTTCCAATGCCACTATATGTGAAAACAAAGAATAAAGGATACAAATGATCTTCAATGAGTATAAACTCATTCCTTCATCAGAATCCATATCTGTTGGAAGTGGGCTGTGGAATTATCTAATATATTTAACCCATGGGTCCACAAGGCTAGGAAAATAAAGATGTCTTGGTGTACTAATTAACAAATGTAATCATAACCAAATTTAAGACCATAGGAAAAAAAAGAGCACAGAGGACATTTCCCAGTATATCCTTAATGGAAGTGGCAGCTACAATGTAATGAGTCTTTCTGGGGGCCAGGTAGCCCTTACAAAGCTGGGCAAGGTAAGAGAAACTGCACTTCAAAGACGTGAACTGACTTACTCGTCCAAAGTCACCATTGAGAACTAGTGTTATCAGAGTTTGTGCCTGTGTCTGTATCTCTCAGAATTCTTTCCACAAGGGTGGCCCAAGTCTAAGTGAACACCCAGCTGTAACATACCAGAGGGATACCCTGCACCTCAGGCAGCTTTTCTGTTTGCCTAGATTTAGGATCAGGGCAGTAGCCTCCAGACACTGTTGTCCCCACTGCCCATGATATCTTAAGAACCCTATATGTATTCACTCTCTTCTAACACTTTCTTTCACCACCTTTGCAGCACCATGGTTCCTCTCTCTGTCTCCTGCTCCTGCTTTTGTGAAGCCTTTTCTTTTTCTGGTCTTTCTGCCTCAGGATTTCCTCATTACTTCACTTACTTTTATTTCTCCTGCTGGCTCAACTAATACATTTCCACATCTATTCTGAGGTTTCCCACATGCCTACCTCCAACCCAGAACTTCATTTCTGGAGTCCAGATGCTTGGAACCACCTGCCTATGGAATGTCTCCTCCTGAGTGTCTGAAAGGCATTGTAAATTCAGCATGCCTCAGGAGAAGGTGACTTGTCTAACTCTTCTGATCCATTTATCTTCTTGGCTCAGTGAAGCCCACCACCAGCTCCTGGGCACTTCTCCTCCCTCACGCCCACATTCAGTAAATGAGCTCTTAATTGCAGGTGAGTTGTGGGCATGCAGAGAAGTCTGTAACTCAGAATAGTAAACAAGTATCCACAGCACAAATAGAAGTACAGATTAAAATGAAAAGAAGTGGAAGATTAAAGAATTTAAACTTTCATGGAAATAATAATTTTGGCAGGTGGGGAACAACAACAACAAATCCACAACAAGTAACTCAGCTGATGGATTATATTTAGAGAGTTGGAGTCTGTAATAGGTTTTTCCACATTAGTCTTAAAGGAGTGCAGATGAGACTCTGAAGTGAAGGTGAGCCTCAGCAAACCAGAATGGGGACATCACCTCTCTTGGAATCCTTCATAGGAGCTCTGGCCCCAGGCTGTCTGCTCTTGAAGGATGCAATGCACACACTTGTATAGCCACCACCTGCATAGTTTAATGAGAGTGTTGTCGAAATATGAAGTCCCTTCTACAAGTGGATTAGTTTGGCATTATACCTATTTAGACAAATACACTAGTTTGAAAATGGAAGGTTTTAATTCAGTCAAACATATTGAAGACAAAGACATACAAAATAATAGTTGCTTTTATTTGTCTTCTCTCTGACTTGGGTTTTATTTCTAGACATAGTTTGGAATTTTTACTAACTGAAATTCTCTCTGCTACCAATAATTAAAAAGAGAACAAAATAACACAACAGCCACTAAATGGTTATCCCTGAATGGCACCAATACCGAGAGTGAGTTAAGTACACTGCTCTCACTCCCCAATTGTGGTAAAAGGGGATGGATCCTTAGCTTTGACCTGGGACTTTTCTGAGTTGCTCCCGGCTCACCTCAAGAGTAACTCTTGGCTCTCCTGCAGGCTCACTATAAATGCAGAATGCCAGCTGCAGCTGCACAACTTCCCTATGGATGAGCACTCCTGCCCGTTGATTTTCTCCAGCTGTGAGTACAAACTTGGGGTATAAGTGCTGTGTAAAGGAATGTATATCTTCAGTTGATTTATGGCAGATGGTCATGAGATTGATTATGGCATCACTATGCGACAGAAAAAAATGGATAATGGTTTTGGTGTTTCACTCTATTGTGTAGAACGTATGTTATAGAATAGGTGACTTTGGAAAAGCTGTGAGCAACTTGATCATTACTTATAATGATGAAAGTGTCAGAAATTGGTGAACAGTTGACTTACAAATAACCTTTATGCTAATGAGCTGTGCATTTATTCTGAAGTATACAAAATTCATTTGTGATATTTTTGGGTTTAATATCATCTTCAAGCAAGGCATTTTGTCTTCTGAATAGAAAGATAAAAATTTATTTAAATATATTTACATTTGTCATTGCAGTACTGTAGAATATAATTTTTCACTATTTTATTTTCTAATATCTAACATATGGTTAATATTAGCTAACAAACTAAATTCTTCAAGACAATTCTAGTGCATACAAGGATACATAAAAAGGAAATATCAAATTTATGTATTTATTTATAAAATAACGTTTTAAGTAAAGCTCAATAGGGGACTATATCTGTAGAATTTAGGATAGTTCCTTTTAAGTGTGTTGATCACAAGTAGCTAAGTATGACTCATAAGAATTTAATTAACTTTATTGGCTTTCTATAAAATTGCATATAGAGTTTGACAAACAAATGTGATGAAATCTCAAGCAGAGCCTTTGTGGCTTCCTTTCTGGACATTAAAGTGAAAAGACAAAAATGAAATAAGAGATGAATATGCTTTACAGTTCATTTTAGGTACAGAAAAAGACAAGGTAGCAAAATTTCACTGATCTACACTGGGCAAAAATATTCTTTTGCAGAGATTAGTTTAATTAGTTGAATCCCAATTTAAAATAACATTTTCCCCCCAAATCATTATATATGTTGATAACACATATTTTTAATGCCTAACAAGTAGATAGCTAGTGTCTGGTAGGCTTGCCTGTATATTTATTTAGGCTTGCTATTCTCTATTTATTTAATTACTTTGAAAGTTATGGAACCATTCAAATGGTCTATTTCTTTTTGAGTCAGTTTGGTATATATGTATATAATTTTCCTAGTAATTTGTCCACTTCATTATTTACCAGTGTTCTCAGTGAACCCAATTTAGCTATGTAGACCTTTCCAATGCTCTGTTTTAATTCATCTATTTACTTTATAACTTCAATGGTTGTTTCTCATTATTTTAGACATCCTATATTTTTCTTTTTTCTAGTTCTTTATGCAATTTGACAACATCTTATTTCTTCACTAAATTTTTAATGTCATCTTCCATTTATTTAAATTTCCAAAACTTTCTGATATCTTTGTGAGAGCAACTTGTAGACTTTGTTGTTTTGTTTTACTCAGCTACATGGTAATTTGTTTACTTTTCTGTTCAATAAGTAATTTTAAGCTCATGTTTCTTGTAATTTTTTTCTTTAGGATTTCTTTGAGGCTTACATTTAAAATGGGTTTTTCTAAGGAGGTTTTGCTCTGGCTCTGCCTGGTGTCTCTGTAACTTTTAAGTTTAAGCCTGGATTCCTAGGCTACAGAGTTGGTATGAATTCTAGCTACATATCTGTAATTTCAGGTTGTGATTTTACATTTCTGGAAGGACTTTTTGCTTTTCTGTTGTTCCTAGGACAGGGAATCTACTTTTAGGGGGAGTTTCTTCTGAGTCCACAAGCTGAGGTTATCTCCTCTCTGTGGTAGCAACCCAGTGTCTATCAAAAGATGCATGGATAAACAAGAAGTGGGAGAAAGGATAAACTATCATGATCCTACTATATATTGTCCATATGAGACACAATTTAGATTCAAAGACAAATCATTTGGAAGTGAAATCATGAAATAATATACATAATGCAAATAGTGACCAAAAGAGAGTTGGATTAGTTATATTAGTATAAAACAAAATATATTAAAGAAAATTGTTATTAAAGACAAAGAAGCACATTTTATAATAATAAGATGTGTCAGCAAATCAAGAAATACACAGTAATAATAAACAGGCATGCATCTAATAATAGAACATTAAAATACATAAAGTAAAAATTGACCTATCTGTAGGGAAAAACAGACGACTCAGCAATAATAGTTAGATATTTTAATAACCCACTTTCAAAAATGGAGAGAAAAACTGTAAATAGAAGGTCTACCAGGGAAAGAGAAGAATTGAATAGTACTTCAAAGCAACCAGATCTAGTAGATATCTATAGAGCAGTCCACTGAACAACAACAGAATATACATTGTTCCTAAGTGCACAGGAGGCTTTGTGCAAAATAAACCTTATATTAGGTAATGAAGTAGGTCAATAAATTTCAATGGATTGAATTAAGATTACAGGATACAAGAGCAATATACAAGCAACATTTATATTTCTATAAATTATAAAATGAAATCTTGAATAAGAAAGTAAGAAAACAATTACATTTACTAAATTATCAAAAAGAATATATACTTAAGAGTGAATTTAGCAAAATAAGTGCAAGAGTTGTATGTTGAGAACTACAGAAATGTTGAAAGAAAGGAAAGAAGGTCTAAACAAATGTAAAGGCATTCTATGTTCATGAACTGAGACTTCATGTTTTTAAGGTGGTAATGCTTTTCAAAATAATCTATAGATTCAGTGCAATACTTATCAAAACCTCAGCTAGCTCTTTTCCTCTGAAATGGACAAATTGACTCTAAAATTTATGGGGAAATTAAATAAATCTAGAATAGCCAAAACAATTTTGAAAGAAGAACAAATTTAGAGAGCTCACACTTCTGATTTCAAAACTTACTACTAAGGTACAATAACGAAGACAGTGTGGTGTGGTGCTGCTATAAAGATGGATATACAGGTATACTCAAATGCCCATCAACTGATGAACAGATAAAATTTGATATGCTCATACAACAGAATATAACTTCCCATTAAGTAGTTTGGGAAAAGAAACAAATCTCCCATGCAGAAGAGTTCCAAATAATTTATGTAGATACTCCACCCTCATGGAGGTGGAACATAACTCCTTACCCCTTAAGTCAAGGATGAGCATAGTGACTTCCTTCCAAGAAATTTATCATAGGAAGGGATAAAATGAGCCATTTTGTAGTGGAGAAAACTGACAAACACTACTTCAGCAAGGTGATTAAGGTAAATATGAACAGATATAAATCATATTGATAGTATGTATCATATTGATAGTATGTGCCCTTGATATGATGTGATGATAATGGCATTTCCTCCTGTGGTCTCCCTCCTAAAAACCCATAACCCCATATAATCATAAGAAAAACACTATACAAATAGTATTTGAGATACATTCTACAAAAACCTGAACAGTATTGTTCAGAACTGCCAATGTCATTGAGAGCAAGGAATGTCTGTGAAACCATCATAGCCAAGGTGGTATCTTGGATGATATCCCAGAATAGAAAAAGAGCATTAGGGGAAAACTGATGAAATCTGAAAAAAGAAGACTGGACATGAGTTAACAATAATGTACCAATGTTGCCTCATTAATTGTGGCAAATGTACATATTAGTGTAAGATATTAATATTAGGGGAAACTAGGTGTGGTGTGTTGGGAACTCTCTGTAGTATCCTTAAGTTTTTTTCCATATGTTTAAACATATTTTAAATTTCAGCAAAGGAAACAGTAGACAAAACCAAAAGACAATCTATAGGATGGGAGAAGATATTTGCAAATGTCTTATCAGATAAAAGGCTAATATCCAAAATCTATTTTAAAAAAAAACCGTATTACACTATTGGTGGGAATGCAATCTGGTACAGCCACTTTAGAAAACAGTATGGAGATTCCTCAAGAAGTTAAAAATAGAGCTACCTTATGACCCAGCAATTGTACTACTGGGTGTTTACCACAGAGATACAGATATAGTGAAAAGAAGGCCATATGCAACCCAAAGTTCATAACAGCAATGTACACAATAGCCAAACTGTAGAAGGAGCCAAGATGCCCTTCAACAGATGAATGGATAAAGAAGATGTGGTTCATATATACAATGGAATATTACTCAGCCATGAGAAAGGACATATTCCCAAGTTTTGCATTGACATGGATGGAACCGAAGGAGTTTATGCTTAGTGAAATAAGTCAAGCAGAGAAATATAATTATCATATTGTTTCATCCACATGTGGAACATAAGGAACAGCCTGGAGTACATTAGGAGAATGAAGGGAAAACTGAAAGGGGGGGGGCATCAGAAGGGTTGAGGAACCATGAAAGCATGAGAGACTGGACTCCAGGAAACAATCTGAGGGTTTCAGAGGGAATGGGGTAGGGGGGTGGGTTAGCTCAGTAATGGGTATTAAGGAGGAAATGTGTTGTAATGAGTGCTGTGTGTTACACGCAAATAATGACTCATGGATCACTACATCAAAAACAAATGATGTATAAATGGTGTACTAACATAACATAATAAAAATATTTATAATTAAAAAAACTTAACAAACTTAACACCCTCAAAATATTATCTTCATAAAAATAGAAATATGAGTAATCATACCAAGGTGGCATTACAGGCCCAATTCCTAAATATAATTCGTCCAAATTGCTGATAAATTAATATTTTAAGGGCTTAAGTGAAATAACAAGGTGGAAAATGACAAATAAAGATCCTATGACTCTTCCTTCACTTCAGTGAAACAACTTCTGAATTATTAGAAATTTCTGGAAACCCTGGGCCAGAAGTTCCAGCTTAGAGATCTCAGTGGTAACAATCTTTTACAATGGTTCTTACATATTTCGGGGTCACATTCCACTATGAGATTCTGGACAAACCTATGGTCCTTTATTCATACACTCAGATAATTTAATATGGTATTTTGAATCTATCAGCTACATAATTTGTAGTTCAGAGTTTAAAAACTCCTCATCTAGTCCATCTTGCTCATGTGTAGATTAGGAAACAGAAACAAATGCTGTCACTGTCCTAGGTTAAGGAATTAGAAATGGGATCCTCTGACTTCTGGGAAGTGCTTCTTCCATGGTATTAAACCAGTTACTATTTAGTCTGCCTCAAAAATGTCCTTGAACTTGTTCTCTTAATGTTAACTGTATCTACCTGTTGGGGTTTCTATTCCCACTCTTATATTTCAAGTTCATTATATACATATATCCTGGAATTTGCTTACATATATATATATATATATCCTGTACTTCTAACTGTTCAAAAGTTCTTTCCCCTGGTGATAGTATCAAGCTTGAATGCTTTCCCATAACCTACAAGATTCCTTCTTCCCTGTCTAACTTCATTTCATTCTGTCTTGAAAGTGCATGCTTTACCATTCTTTTTATGGATATTTTTCTTTTTTTCACTCAAAATATAGCTCTATACAACACTAATCTATCTCCTTTATATTTTCATTTTACCAGACTGTAAACTAAAGTCATCCTCTATAACTTGTGTATAGACAATTCAAACACAAAGATCTAGTGTCTATGGATTTTACTCATAGAGTTTTAATTGCATTTAATTGCAAACCAAAAATAGCATATTCTACAGTTTTTAGTTACATGACTTAATGATATTTCACCTGCAGAACAACATGAATGAAAGGAGTAAAATACAGTCAGTAGGATGGAGGCCTCTGAAGAGGATCATAATCATCATGACAATAGGATCATCCTCCGTATTCCTTCATGGTTACTTGATGAGGAGGGATGTTTGCTAGCTCTTCTAGCACTCCATGAGCCCCTCATTCAAGAGAGTAGCTATGTTCTTGATGAGAAATTGCATCTGGTGGCCAATATCAGTTGTGCTTCACTTTACTCAATTTCATGAGAAGTTTCTATGAAGGAAGGAGGATACATTAACCTGTTGTATTTTTCTTAGGAATTTGGTTATCTACTCAATAACAGTACCTCACATGTACCAAGATAAATTTCAAGTCCACCCCTCCATTTTCTGTGAGCTTCTGATTGTTGATATGTTCAGCTTCCTTCTGATGTTGAGATTTGATATCTCTTTCCATATCTCTTTTAATATCTGAAACTGTTATGCTATCGTATCTAGAAGGATATTGCTTTCTATTCCTGATCTTGGATTATTTTTTAATTGTTCTTATAAGATATAATGAAAGATTATATATATATATGATACATCTTATCTTATAAGATAAATTGAAAGTATATATTAGTGCCCAAGAGATAGTTATCTTTGATCATCCTTTAATTATTTTCCCTGTTGTAGTCTGATATGTCAGAAATTTCTGTTTCTGTTTTTCCTTATCTAGTGCTCCTAACTCCAAGAAACTCATATTCTATACAGATGCCAAGATTTACTCTTAGCCCTTCATCGCTCTGTACCATCCTCTCTTATTCTATAGGGTAGGGGTTGCAAATGCAGTGAACACACACACACACTCACAAAACAAGACAAAACAAACACAAAACGGAGCCACATCAAGAATTTCAGTGAATGACTCTGGTTACTATATGCATTTTTTTTTCCCTCATAAGTATACAGCAAGAAACACGACTACATGCTTGACAAATAAACAGCGCTGACATTTAATTTCAGGCTCCAGTGTACAACAGGTCATGGTGGAGATTATGGCAAAGTACATAAATTGCCTGTGAGAGAATCACTTTCAGTGTTTGCCAAATTTTACTTTGATGGAACACAGGAAAGATTTGCTAGGTATTTTTATTTTTCAAGGAGATTTGAATTTTTATATAAAGGCTTCTAATATTTTTAAAAGTTGACAACAAATTTATTTAAGATTAAATATATAATTAAAACATTTTGTAAGTTAGGGGCACCTGGGTGGCTCAGTGGGTCAAAGCCTCTGCCTTCGGCCCAGGTCCTGGGATTGAGCCCCACATAGGGCTCTGTGCTCAGCGAGGAGCCTGCTTCCTCCTCTCTCTCGTTGCCTGCCTTTCTGCCTATTTGTCATCTTTGTCTGTCAAATAAATAAATAAAATCTTAAAAAAAAACATTTTGTAGGTTAAAACTTTACTGAACAAATAAAACATATCTATGAGCTGGATAAGCAACAGCACAATCTCTGTATTAGCTTTTTCCTCTGTTTTACATTTCTTTTAAACTGTGTAACTGTTCCCTCTGAGTAGTATTGTGGTCTCTTCATTTTCCAAAGTGTTTATTTTCAATTAACATTCCTTGATCTTCTTTTATCATACTACGGGAAATATAATGCAAACCAAGGATAAAATTACATGTTCTAGGAGTCAAATCATTTTTTAAAGTGGGCTTCATGTTCAGCATGGAGCCCATTGTGATGTTTGAAATCATGACCCTGAGATTAAGACCTAAGCTGAGATCAAGAGTTGGGCACTTAACTATCTGAGCAATCCAGGCACCCCTCTTGAACTCACATTTTAAAAAGTTAAAACAAACATGAAATTAAATTTAATAATATTTTATTTAACAAAATTTATCAAAATACCATCATTTAAACATGCAATAAATGTGAAAAATAGTGAGATGTTTTAATAAATTAGTATGGGACAGTTTCATAGTGTCTTCAATACCCAATGTGTATTTTATGCTAACCTTGCTTTTTAGTTTGGAGTAGTCACATTTCAATTACTTAATAGTTTACCTACAGCTCATGGTCAATTGTTGTTGGAAAGCACAGTCCTAGACTCTCCCAGAGGTTTTCAAACCAGCTATTCATCTCCTTTAAGTCTGTGTGATTTACTTAAAATCAATAATGTTCTTGATTCCTCTTTCCTATTTTGCTCCCTGTTTAGGTCATTTACCTAAATACCTAGGTGTAGTCTGAAAGCTATAAGACATTAATTATAAGACATTAGTACACCTAAATACCTAGGTGTAGTCTGAAAGCTATAAGAAATAAATAGAAGAAAACACAAATAAATGGAAAAATACTCCACACTTATGCACTGAAAGAATCAATATTGTTAAAATGCCCATACTACTCAAAGCAAAAAGATACAGTGCAATCTCTATCAAAATTCCAATAGGTTTTGGAAAAAACAGACACAAATCAATGAAACAGAATAGAGAGTCCATAAATAAACCCATACATATATGCTCAATTAATTAATGACAGAGGAGCCAAGAATATACAATGGAAAAGACAGTCTCTTCAATAAATGGTGCTGAGAAAACATGAAAAAAAAAAAAAAAGAAAAACAGTTGACCACTATTTTACACGTACACAAAAATTAACTCAAAAAGGATTAAAGAGGGGTGCTTGGGTATCTCAGTGGGTTAAGCATCAGCCTTCAGCTCAGGTCATGGTCTCGGGGTCCTGGTTTTGAACCCACATTGGGATATCTGCTCGACAGGGAACCTGCTTCTCCCCTCTCTCTTTCTGCCTGCCTCTATGCCTCCTTGTGATCTCTGTCTGTCAAATAAATAAATACAAAAATATTTTTTAGAAAAGGATTAAAGACTTAAATGTAAAACCCAAACCATAAAACTCTTAGAAGAAAACATAAGATGTAAGTTCCTTGACATAGGTCTCAATAATGATATTTATAATCTGTTATCAAAACCCAAACTAAATAAATAAATATCTGGGGCTCCATCATACTAAAAGGCTTTTGCACAGCAAAGGAAGCAACAACAACAACAACAAAAAAAAAATAGAAAGAAAGAAAAGGCAGCCTATTGAATGGGATGAAATATTTGTGAATCATATATATGGTAAAGGACTAACATCCAAAATATATAAAGAACACATATAGTTCAATAGCAAAATAAATGACAATTTGATTAAAAAGTTCCTTTAGTAATGCATACCTCCTATTTTCCTTTTAATACATACCTGCCATGACGAGATAGAAAAAAAAAAAAAAAACAAAGGGCAATGGAGACTAGTTTCAGCTGATCAAATTCCCCAGTTCTGTGCCTATGAAGCTAAAATCATTGCTAACTGAATTTGATTGAGACAGTGGTCCACTGTGTTCCAATCCCTTCATAGCTACAGGATCCCTGAGGAATATTGACTTGGAAAAAGACTCTAAAGGCATTAATGAGGTTCATGCTCCAAGTTAGGTCTTCGAACCTAGAGGGAGGGTACCATCTGCATCTCATGGTCAGTTGAATCGTATCCTTTCAAGGCAGGAAGGCAGGCTGGTCAGGACTGGAAGATTTCACTTAGCCTTATCACTATCAGGCTCCAGCAACATCTGATTGGCTGTGCAGAGGTACAAACAAATCAGAAAGACTTATTTTTAGGAGTCACTAATACCTTCTTTATTATGTGTGCAGGAGCCAGAGTACAGCCAAATGTATTTTATTCTAAGCCTTTGTTGATGTGACCTGGAGAGGGAACTAAATACTCTTGACTCATCCAAATGCTTTCATTTGGTACTTGGGAGCATGGTAAGAGAAGACTGGTGTGTGTCTTAAAATAAGCTGAGTCAAAATTGCTTGTTTCCTGAATGCTGCCCAAGTGCATTAATGAGTTGGGCCTTCTGCCAGGTAGAGCATCCTGGCAGGTGGGGCTGTCTCCCATTCCTTTTGCTTTGGAAGAAAGGAATCACACAGCTCCTTGAAAGTTATTTTCCTTTGTTGGGAGGAGTTAATTACCAAATAGCAGATGGTGTGAAATGCCAGCGGCCATCCTGTGTCTTCTGAAGCAAATGCTCAGAATGCTCAGGTGTGAGACTTCCAAAAGGAAACCCATCTTCCATGGGGAAAGTGGTGGTTAATTTTAGGTGTCAATTTGACCATGCTATGTGTTGCTTGGATAACTGGTAAAACATTATTTCTGGGTGTGTCTGTGAGGGTATCTTCAAAAGAGAGATTAGCATTTAACTAGTAGACTAAAATAGATTACCCTCTTCAGTGCTGGTGGGTATCATCCGGCCCACTGAAAGTCCAAATACAACAGCAAGGCAGAGGATTATAAAACTTGCACTCATTTCTGAGGCTAAGACCTTCTCCTGCACTCAGGCATTGCTTCCTCAAACGTTCTGAGGCCTCCAGACTCAGATTGGGACTTATATGATTAGCTCCCAATTGTCAGGCCTATGGACTCAGTCTTACATAGGCACACCTCATTTTATTTCCTTTCACTCATTGTGCTTCACAGATATTGTGATTTTTTTTACACAAATTGAAGTTTTGTGGCAACCTTACATTATTCTTGCTATGTTTTCCAACAACATTTGGTCATTGCATGTCACTGTGAATATTTTGGAAATTCTCACAATATTTCAAACTTTTTCATATTATTATATTTGTTATGGTGTTCTGTGCTCTATGATTTTGATTCTCTGGAAGCTCAGATGATGGTAGCCTTTGTTAGTAATATAGTATTTTAAATTAAGATATGTACATTGGGGTTTTTTTGGACATAATACTATTGTACACTTCATAAAGTGCAGTTTGAATGAATGCTGGGAAACAAAAAATCCCATTTGACTAGCTTTATGGTAATAATTCCTTTATTGCAGTGATCTGGAACTGAACCTAAAATTTCTCCAAGGTATCCTTGCATCACCAGCTTTTCTGAGTCTTCAGCTTATAGATGACAGATCATGGGACTTCTTAGCCTCTATAACTACATGAGCCAATTCCTCTAATAAGTCTTCTCTTATGCTCATGCCTATCTATATCTGCTTATCTTGTTGGTTCAGTTCTTTGAAGAAGCCTGGCTGATACTAAGAGGAAGTTCCCATGCTCCCAAGTACCAAATATGTGGATTCCAGGGTCTCAAATGCTCCAGCATCTGCTTGAATCTACATAATTTGGATGCAGTTAGAATGAACTCTGTGGCATATCTGGGAGAGAAAACTGAGTCTGGCATTCTACACCTCTCAGTGAGAATCAGGACAGCACCCTGGTAGCCAGGTTTCCCATCAAGGACCACATCAGGCATCCTTTGCAGTGGGTG
This sequence comes from Taxidea taxus jeffersonii, assembly GCA_003697995.1. Taxonomy (NCBI): domain Eukaryota; kingdom Metazoa; phylum Chordata; class Mammalia; order Carnivora; family Mustelidae; genus Taxidea; species Taxidea taxus. Next base: position 17,016 of record ML110793.1, read on the forward strand.
AGGTGGACATTGCCACATTCTCTCTGCCTGTCCCATACTCCTCAAGGGGCTTACCCCACACTTGCCAGCCAGCTCAATTTCCCACATATTCCTGGATCTCTGGCCTCTCCTGCTCTGTATTGTCTCTACCTTCCCATGCAAACCTTGCATGGGGGTGGTGGGAAGATGTCCACTGCCGATGACTGGGCATGCCTTCTACAATGACAGTGATGGTACCCGCAACAGAAATAACAGGGCTTTGGGATATCCTTCATGTAAATATCACCCTCAATGTGGTGGAAACTCATTAAAAGTGGTAAACTACTGCTACACATGATTGCTGTGGCTTCATTGTCCAGTCTTGAAGGTGGGTTATTTTATTCTAGCTTTAGGTAAAGTAAGATGTTCAGAGAAGTTAAGGACTTGATCATGGCAGAACAAAGAATGCTTCACTGCAAAAAGTACTGTGAATTTGAAGGCTGTGCTCTTCTTTTTTTTTTTTTTTTTCTTTTTTCCTCTTCTTTTTTTTTTCATCCATAATGACATTCTGCCACTTTTATTTTTTGAAATGATTTTATTGAGGTATAATTGACATGTAAAAAGCTGTACATATTTAATATGTACAACTCAATAAGTTTGGTGGTAAATATATATACCCATGAAATCATTACCAATATCAAGGCCATAAATATATCCCAAAGTTTCCTCCAGCTCCCTTTATTACTTTTTTCATTGTTTGATAATTGCCCTTTACATAAGATCTACCCTCTTAGCAGATTTTATGGACATATAAAGTATTGTTAGCTATAGGCACCATGCTCTAGAGTGGATCTCCAGAATTTATTTATCTTGCATAACTGAAACTTTGTACCCTTTGACCATTAATTCCCTATTTCCTCCTCCCTTGAGACTCTGGAAGCCATCTTCCTACTCTCTGCTACGTGTTTGAATATTTTATGTTCCACACATAATTGAGATCCATGCACATTTTGTCTTTCTGTGTCCGGTTTTATTTCATTTAGCATAATGCCCTCAAGATCCATCCACGTTGTTGTAAATGAAAGGATCTCTTGCTTTTTCAAGACTGTGTAACAATCCATTATGTGTGTGTGTGTGTGTATATATGTATATATCACAACTACTTTATTCATCCATTGCTGAACACTTAGGTTGTTTCCATATCTTAGCTGTTATGAATAATGTTAAGATGAACATGGGTTGGAAGAGTTCTTTGAGATCTTGATTTCACTTCCTCTGAATACATACCCCGAAGTGGAATTGCTGGATTGTAAGTTTTCTTTTAGTTTTCTGAGAAAACTCTGTACTGTTTTCCATAGTCGTAGAACTGGTTGACATTCCCACCAACAGAGCACAAGGGTTTCTTTTTCTCCACATCCTAGCCTAATGCTATTTTTTATCTTTTTGATAATAGCCATTTTGATAGGTATGAGGTAACATATCATTGTCATTTTGATTTGTATTTCTCTGATGATTAGTGATACCGAACATTTTTCATGTACCTGTTGGCCATCTCTATGTCTTCTTTGAAAAACTGTCTATTCAGGTCCTTTGACCATTTTTTAATCCCATTATTTTTCCTACTGAGTTGTGTGATTTCTTTATATATTTTGGATATTAACCTCTTATCAGATATATGGTTTGCTAATATCTTCTCCCATTTTGTAGATTGCTTTCCATTTTGTTGATTATTTCCTTTGCTTTACAGAAGTTCTTTGTTTCATGTAGTCCCACTGTACCCAGCCCTGTCACAGTGGATCACTGCAGGTATCTTGCCTCTTTCCCAAATGACCTACATTTGGGAGGTAAGGAGAATGGTACGGTCGTCAAGGTATGGAAGGTCAAGGAAGTGCCAGAGAAGGTGATCTTTCAGCATCCTGCAGATTCTATCATATAACAGCAAGACCACTTCTCTTGACACCTAAAAGGTATGCAGAAAATGGTCTTGGTTGTGCCTGTATTCAAGGCTGGATCAGTGTGATTTGTGACTCTTGCACTGGAATGTACACAGAGGGTACCTGCACACTCCAAACACAGCATGCCTGTAAAAAAATGAAGTGGAAGCATCAGAGGTCTAGAATGAAATTAGAGTGAGCTCTATTCCCACTTTCACCACTTCTCACTGGATAGGTGTTTTCATATTGTCTAACCCTTCTGAACATGATATTCTCATCTATGAAATCAGAATAATAATACTACCATATCTGTCACTGAAGATTAAATTAAGTGATGCCGTGTATACAATGAGAACCACTTCCCAGGGCTCCCCTAGAGGTCAGGAAGGAGTCATCTGATAGTCATTACTATGAAGAACCCTGTGGCAGTAGAATATTGGGAGCAGAGTCTGTGAGGGAGGGTCCAAGGACATGAAGCAAAGCTTTCTAGTTTAGAATCCCAGCTCCTTGCTCACTCACTATAGAACATCAGGGAACTTCTTATATATCTTTCAACCCCTTTGTTTTTTTAGCTACTAAGTTTTTGTTTTGAAACAGTGTTATGTTAATTTCAGGGGTACAATATAGTGATTCAACAATTCCATACATTACCTAGTGGTTATCAGGAGAAGGGTATTCCTAAATCCCAATCACCTATTTAACCCACCCCTCCCCTCCATCTGCCCTCCGGTAATGAACAGTTTGTTTTCTATTGTTAAGGGTCTATTTCTTTGTTTTTCTCTCTCTTTTTTCCCTTCATTTGTTTGTTTTCTTTCTTAAATTCCACATATGAGTGAAATCACATGGTATTTGTCTTTCTCTGACTGATATATTTTGCTTAGCATTATACTCTCTAGCTCCATCAATGCCATTACAAATGGAAAGATTTTATATACTACCCAAAGCAATCTACAGATTTAATGAAATCCTTATCAAAATTCCAATAGCATTTTTTACAGAACTGGAACAAACAATCCTAAAATTTGCATGGAACCATAAAAGACCCCAAAGAGCCAAAGCAATTTTGAAAAAGAAAAATAAAACTGGAGGTATCACAATCCCAGATATCAGGATATACTACAAAGCTGTGATAATCAAAACAGTATGGTAATGGCACAAATAGATCAATAGATTAAAATAGAAAACCTAGAAATAAACTCATAATTATATAGCCAATTAATCTTCAACAAAGGAGGAAAGAATATGCGATGGGAAAAAGACAGTACCTTCAATAAATGGTGTTGGGAAAACTGGTCAAGTGCATGCAAAAGAATGAAACTTTTTATACCATACTAAAAAAATCAATTCAAAATGGATTAAAGACCTAAGTGTGAGACCTGAGACCATAAAAATCCTAGAAGAGAACAAAATCAATAATTTCTCTGATCAGCAGTAGTCACATTTCTCTAAATCTCTTTAAACCTCCTTCCTCCCATCTGTAAGCTGAGAATAACAGCAAGTTACTAAATGGTGGAAAGGGACTAGAGGCACTCTGTTTAGAGATTTCTAGTTGATTTAGTTGAGGATGTCAACATCAATAGGATTGGGATGGCAAGAACAAGTGTGAGAGATGTTTGCACATTATCCCTCTTTCTGTTGGATTTCCCAATGATGTACAATTATAGTAGACACACTTTGCACAGGGAAGGCTTTCTATGGAACAGGAAAACAACCTAACTTTCACTAGTATTAGCTTTTCCTACTGAGTTCGACTTCTAGTCAGGAGAATCTACCTAACAATGCACATATTTCTGTATATGATTGTCTGCAGACACCAAGCTCTGTGACTGTGTTAAAAATGAAGCCAGTGGGGGGAAAAAAAATGAAGCCAGTGATATGATGACCAGTCTCCTTTCCCTAGACCATATCAATGACATGCTCACTGGACTGCACCTTGTTGGTAAGATGTAATTTAAGGTTTAAGAAAATCAAGGTTTCAGAGAATACAAAGAAAGTTCATTTTTGGCAGGTGATGGGGAATCTTATCAGTGTCAGTACTAGTCCAGCTCTCTATGTTCTGGTGGAGATCCAAAGCACCCCAGTGGTTTATGGTACAACTTCATTGAACTACCATATCATGGGGAAAACATCAGTAGTCTGACCATTCTGCCAGTCAAGACCTCACCGCCATCCTTGGCCATTACCTCCACATCAGCATCAATGCCATAGATAGCTGGTGTGAGCACCATGGCATCAACAGTATGCAGCTGATCCTGCCCAAGTGCACAGCCATAGCATAAACTGATTTGAAGGAGCAGCCACTGAAACTTGGTGGTGTTGCCAAGATGCTTGATCCATCAAAAGCAAATTCTGCAAAAATAACAAGGTCAGAAAATCTACATGTTTCTTACATCTTGCAAAAAGCAAAACTTCAAGTCAGCCAAAGATGGAACCAAAGCTTTAGCAACAACTGGGAATCTAATCACAAGGTCATTACTTCCTCTGTTCATTGTAGATAGATTTTTTTTTTTTTTTTTTTTTTTACATTTCATCTAACATTATCCCACAAGTGTTGTCTTATTCTTGGGGCAGACAAACAAACCCTGAAGAGTACACAAAAGAAACCAAGCAAAGCACAGACTGCTTGGTTATGAAGAAGGATTATTTTCCTACACTTTTATAGTTCTGTTACATATTTTATACAATATTTTCTTTCTTAAAATGAATTCTTAGGAAGAGATACTCAAAGATACAAACATTTCTGCTGTGAGATTTATTTTTAGGGGAAAACAGGGCAGGACAGCTGGAACACTGTAATGAAGAAATGAAGAGGAAGACTTCAAAATACCTAAGTGATGCCTTAAGCTAATGAACAGTTACCTACGTCAAAAATCCACTTGAGTATTTATTTACCCACCAGTTCAGGATTTTTGTTTTATTTTATTTCTACATTTGGCTTTCCAGAAGAAATTTATTGAGTGTGGTGGGAGCAGGAGAAACAGTTAATAGTTGTTTCCAATTTTATGGAAAAAATTATTTTCCTTTAAAACCTTTCCTCTAACAAAGTCTTGATGGTAAACATTATCTGAGTGAATAGAAATAGTGAAATCTCTGTTCTCTTTGTGTGTCTTTATTGTTTTATATAACATATGTATTCTCTAAAATAAATTTTTAAAATACAGTATGAACCATGCTGAATATGAGGGAAGCCCTGGTCTCTTCCCTGCTCAGACCTACTCACAGGCTAGGGTGGAGGGATTGTGGCTTATTGTTAAGCATAGACCTCCATGCTCAAACATGGGAATCTTCAGTGTATCCCTAATACTTATGTAGGTGCACTTAGTATGTGCCAGACACTGTTCTGAGCAATTGTGATCATCACCCCATTTTATCCTTAAAATGACCGTGGGAGGCCCTGTGTTTCCCAGTGGTTTTCACAGCTGTGGAGATCCAGCAAGAGAAATGAGGTCATCTACTACATCACCAGGGGTTTGAATCAAGCCCAATGGTTATTGATCCTGTGCTCTTTATTATTATTATCACTATTATTTTATTATTATTGGCAGAGGAGAGGTAGAGCAAAAACAGATATCCAGGTTATAAGAATGAGATGTATTTTGGTGCAGCATGGCTTTATCCCAATAAACCATTTAAGGCAAAAATAAACACACACGTGCGTGCACACACACACACACACACACACACACACACACACAGAGTATGTTTTATCTTTGACATTTGTGTCAACTTGTAGCCATATTGGAGTTAGAAAAATTATTAGGGAAATGTCACTGCTCCTATAACGATGTATGAAATGTCTGAGAATGTTGGCTGATTTTCAGAGTTTTAAGAGGCAATGCTTCATTCCCCCAAAGTAATTAATTTGGAAGAGGAGTAAATGCCAGTTAGTAAATCTCAGTGCCAGCGTGTCTGGGTCCTGCCACTGCTGAGTTACAGCAAAGGTGCATCCAGTTCTCTAGGCGGATGCCACACCCAGCACTAAGCAGTGGCGCGAGAGCAGTGACGGATCTTCTTTTATGCATGTGTTTCCTGTCAGTGTGCAGGGAAGCACATTTTAAACCCCATTCCCACCTGCCAAAACCCCTTTTACAGATGAGAAAACTGAGTCTTACATAAATAATAAAATTTCAGGTTCAAGGTCATATATCTAGTGCATGGTAGTTAAAATCAACTCTTGTTTTTTCCCAAGTCCAGGCTTTTCTCTACCAGACCAGCCTTTACCTGGGCAATTATTACCTAAATAGAACCAATGTCAAGGCAAATGACCCCTTGGAGGACATTCTAGAAATGTATTCTCTGTCAATTCCATCCATACTCTGAACACTGCCTTCTCGATGGATGATTGAAAGGCATGAACCTGCATGCAGGACATGACACAGCTACCGCTTCTATTTTCCCCCAAACATTCCAGACAGAAAAGGAACTTGGAAATGTAAATCTCAAGGCATTCCCAGGGAAAGGATGCATTTTTCAAAGGAGAACCTGGCACATTCTTTATCAAAGTTTTGTGGATGTCATTTGTAAACAGCTTGTTAAATGGTACTAGGAATTCTTGGGGCTTCTCTCCCCTCCACTTTGCCTTTGTTCCACTGAGTGAACCAAGATGGGGAGCCTGTCTAGATCCTGATTCAGAGGGTTCTGTCTGAAACAAGTGAGCCATGAACAGAAAGCAGCGCTTTTACTCACCTGCTTCTTCCCTGTGGCTGGGCCCTTGAGAAGCTTCACACTGTTTCCTATTACTCTGCTTAGGGGTTTAAGTGCATCTTAGCAAGGGTGTGTGGACCAGTTCTATCTGAGCCATAACAAGGTGGGTACACTCAGTGAGCAACAGCAAAATAGAGTAAACTGTGAACATAGAGCTTCCACAAAAAAATATTTTTAATTCCCTGCCTGTCTACTAAAAACTTCTTTTTCTCCTTTAAATTCTCCTGCCCTTTAAACTGTCCAATGATAGTTTGCATGGTGCCACTAATTTATCTGACCTTCACAGATAAATATGAAAAAGGAAGGAGAAACCTGGACACAGAGCTTGGCTTTTTCATTATTTAGGAAAAGTTGCTTTGCTTCATTTCACTTTTCCACTGATAAACCTGTTTAATAAGAGTAAGAATATGATGGAGTGCAGAAGACCTTAGGGTCTTCAGTTATGAAATGAAAGAATGTCTGGGAAGAGTGCTTTGTTGTCACTTTAACAACACGAAAAGATGAAAATGGGTAATCTGTAAACCATGTAACTTCCCCTGCTGGGCCAATGAAGCCAGAATGTAATTAGGAAGAAAGACTATCAATGCATTTTGGTTATAAACTGCTCTTTCTGTACACTAAGTCATTATTAAAAAAAGACAAAAACAAAAACAAAAACGGACCTTTTTGAGTTTTGGAGGTTAAGGATCATGTTTTCTGTGAGCTATGAAATACCTGTTCACAGTAGGTGCTTAACACATATTTATTCTGTGTAGATAGATGGCTAAGGTCAACTATGTATATTAGCAACTCAAGATGATGTAGCCCACATGATGCCTCATTTTGTGGAATACCCTTCATTGGGCTAAGTAGGTGGTGAGCTCATTAATGACAACATATGCTGCTCTTACTAAAGAATATTCCCCATCCACAAATTCTAAAATCATTTCTCAAACAAGAGACAGGAAATCTCTAATTTTGTCTCAATTTGTCTATGAAGCTAAAACTTTTCCAAAAAATAAAATCTATTAAAACAAACAAACAAACAAATAAAAACTAAGTCTGAGGGAGAGAATCCAAAGAAGAGATAAACAGGAAGCAAATCTTCTCTCAAGGATTTACACTGGGACCTTGTTGGAGCAGGTGTCCAGATAGTGGAAAATTCTCTGGGCTGACCTGGGCCAGAGTTGATCATTGGCATGCATGAAGGAAGCACCTGGTCAGAATCCAAATGAGCAAAAAACTTGGTTAATATTTTCAAGCAGGAAACAACCCTATGGGTATAGGTGACCAAGTCTCATTTGAAGTCCTGGAGAGGAAGTCTGAGCTTCAGGGGCTGCTAAATGGCTGCGGGATATAATGCCTGTGTCAGATGTTTCTTGACACATTCATGAGGTTCAGGTAGACCCAGGACCATGGATGGATTCATGAAGGAGGACAAAGCATCAGGAACTGGTCGCTGAAAGATTAGCACAGAAGTTGGGGTGTACAGTGTGTCTACCGAGAGAACTGCATTGAGGTGGCAAGCAGGCCAGAACTGAGACTGGTGATTCACAAAGGATTGCATGCTCTGAGTGTATACTGTATAGCAGAAGGAAGAAGAAGCCAAAAGATGCCTACTCAAACTAGGAAAATAAGTCCTATTCTTTTTAAATTTCTTTCCTATGCCTACTGACAATACTTAACACTATACCAGCTGTAAAGGATAATTGTTGACAGGGGTCCATGTCTGTCATCACAGAGCAGGTAGTAGAGGGTGAATTTACAGATGTAAGGTAATACATTTATAAATGCAAATAACTATCAAATGTATATTATTTTAAATGTATCTTGAGCTTGTGTATTAATTCCTATTTAGTGATTCTTTAAACTTTCACTAACACTCAGATTTAAAATCTGTTCTCTACTGATGCAACTAAATGACCTACCAAAAATAGGAAATCTGAATCATTCTTCTTTAAAATCTTTCAAAAATTACTCATTCATAAGTAAACTTCAAATTTATTTATCTAGAAAAGAGAAAGAAAGTAAAGAAATAAGAAAGAAAGAAAAAGGGAGGGAGGGAGGAAGAAAGAGAAAGAAAGGAAGAGAAGAAGGAAGGAAGGAGGGAAAGAAGGGAGGAAGAAAGGAAAAATGGAGAGAGAGACAAAGACAGAGAGGGAGGGAGAAAGTTGACAGTCAAAGAGCACTCTTTATCAATTTTCATTGTTTGGGAATAGAATCAAAACAATCCTATTATTCTTTATGTGAGCATGAACAGAGGACTTGGGTAAAGTTTAAGTACCAAGTGAACTACATTCTATACCTTTGGACACACTTCCTTTCTTTGGATGACCAAGAAGTGGAGAATATCAGATAACTCCATACATTTTCATGTTTCATTGCAGCCCGGGAGATGTTGTAGAATTGAATATGATGCATATCTTTTGAGCTTGAATAGGAAGGAAAATAGTTATGGTAAAAGGGAGTACTTTGTTTCAAGAATCTATAAATATCTTTGACACACATCTTATATCAAGTGGTGTATTTCCTGAGAACTTAGAGGGTGTTAGGATCTCAGGTCATCGTCTCATGAAATACATGCTCTGTACTGAGAGGACAGGAGTGAAGAGCATCATGACTGTTCTCAAATTGTTGGCTTATTCTCTTTTTTAAAGTTTTTATTTAAATTCCTGTTAGTTAACATGCAGTGTAATATTAGTTTCAGTCATACAATATAGTGATTCAGCACTTCCATACAACATCCAGTGTGCAATCACAAATGCCTTTCTTAATCCCCATCACTAATTTAACCCACCCCTTACCCACCATCCTTATATAGCTGAGAGCCTATTTATTGGTTTGCCACTCTCTTTTACTTTTTCTTTTTTTTTTAAATTTTTTTAAAAAAATTTTAAAAGATTTTATTTATTTATTAGAGAGAGAGAGAGAACACGAGCACAAGCAGACAGAGTGGCAGGCAGAGGCAGAAGCAGGCTCCCTGCTGAGCAAGGAGCCCGATGTGGGACTCAATCCAAGGATGCTGGGATCATGACCTGAGCCGAAGGCAGCCGCTTAACCAACTGAGCCACCCAGGCATCCCTCTCTTTTACTTTTTCAACCTTTGATCATTTGTTTCTTTTTTCTTTCTTTTTATTATGTTCAGTTAGCCACTGTTTAATACAACATTAGTTTTTGATGTAGTGTTCAGGGATTCATTAGCTAGATATAACACCCAGTGCTCATCACAACATATGCCCTCCTTAATACTCATCACCCTGTTTCCCCATCTTTCTACCTCCTCCTCTCTGAAACCCTCAGTTTGTTTCATGGAGTCCGTAGACGCTCATGGTTCATCTCCCTGTCTGATTTCTCCCCCTTCAGATTTCCCTCCTTTCCCCTGTGATCCTCTGTGCTATTGCTTATGTTCCCCTCTAGTTCCATCCATGTTGATTGATGCAAATGGTAGGTATTCATCATTTCTGATGGCTGAATAATATTCCATTGTATATACATACCACATCTTCTTTATCCATTTGTTTCTTAAATTTCATATATGAGTGAGATCGTATGGTATTTGTCTTTCCCCAACTGACTTATTTCAGTTACCATAATACTCTCTAAATCCATCCACATCATTGCAAATAGCAAGATTTGATTCTGTTCTATGGCTGAGTAATATTTGTATATGGTCCCACATTGAGAGCATAAATATTTACAATTGTTAAATCTTCTTGTTGGGTTGTCCCACTTACTATTGCAGTGTCCTCTTTTTCTATTGTTACAGTCTTTGTTTCAAAGTCTAGTCTGTCTGATATATGATTTTCTACTCTACCTTTTTTTTTGTCATCCATTTGCATGATAAATATTTTTCCACTTCCTCACTTTCAATCTGCAGGTGTCTTTAGTCTACAATGAGTCTCTTGTAGACATCTTAAAGATGGGTCTTCTTTTCATCCATTCTGACATCCTATGTCTTTTGATTGGAGAATTTAAACCATGTATGTTCATAGTAATTGTTATTAGATACATATTTATTACCATCTGATAACCTATTTTTTGGTTGTTTCTGGAGAGTTTCTCTGATCAATCCTTATCTTTCTTACATATTTTGTTGTGAATTGGTTGTGAAAATGATATATTTGGATTTCCTTCTCTTTTTTTCTTTGCATGCTCATTAATGGTTTTTGATATATAGTTACCATTAGTTTGTATATAGTCTCTTCTGCAAATAGCAGTCTATATTAAGTTGACAGTCATTTAAGTTTGAGCCTATTCTTTTCTCCTCTTCTTCTCACACTTTAGGTATATGTTATTATATTTTATATCCTTTTTATAAGTTCCTTGACTGACTTTTTACAGAAATATTCATTTTTACTTCTTTTGTGATCCCTGCCTTTACACTGTCACTTTTGGTCTTCCCTTTCCACCCAGAGCCCCATGTAATATTTCTTGCAAGGTAGATCTGGTGATCACAAACTCCTTTATTTACTTTTCTTTCTTTCTTTTGCCTGGGAAACGCTTTATCACTCCTATTCTGAAGGATAACCTTGCCGGATCAAGTATTCTTGGGTGTAGATTTTTCCTATTTAGCCCTTCGAATATATCATCCCATTCCCATCTAAATTGTTATGTTTCTGTTGAGAAATGTCCAGCTAGCATTATGTGTTATTCCTTGTAAGGACTTATTTTTGCTTTTTCTTTTCTTTCTTTCTTTTTTTTTTTAGTGTAAAACAATATATTTATTTATTTATTTACCTATGATGTATTATTTACTTTATCCATTATATTCTTTATCCATTCATCTGTTAATGGACCTCTAGGCTCTTTCCATAGTTCGGCTATTGCAGACATTGCTGCTATAACCATTCGAGTGCACGTGCCCCTTCGGATCACTACCTTTGTATCTTTAGTGTGAATACCCATTACTGTGATGGCTGGGTCATAGGGTAGCTCTATTTTCAACTTTTTGAGGAAATTCCATACTGTTTTCCAGTGTGGCTGCACCAGTTTGCATTCCCACCAACAGTGTAGGAGATTTCCCCTTTCTCTGCATCCTTGCCAGCATCTGTCACTTCCTGACTTGTTTATTTTAGCCATTCTGACCAGTGTGAGGTGGTATCTCATTGTGGTTTTGATTTTATTTCCCTGATGCCAAGCGATATTGACCACTTTTTCATGTGTCTTTTGGCCATTTGGATATCTTCCTTGCAGAAATGTCTGTTCATGCCTTCTGCCCATTTCTTGATTGGAGTATTTGTTCTTTGGGTATTGAGTTTTATGAATTCTTTATAGATTTTGGATACTAGGCCTTTATCTGATATGTCATTTGAAAATATCCTCTCCCATTCTGTTGGTTGTCTTTTGGTATTCTTGACTATTTCTTTTGCTGTGCAGAAGATTTTGATCTTGATGAAGTCCTAATAGTTCATTTTTGCCCTTGGTTCCCTTGCCTTTTGCAATGTTTCTAGGAAGAAGTTGCTGTGGCCAAGGTCAAAGAGGTTGCTGGCTCTGTTCTTCTCAAGGATTTTGATGGATTCCTGTCTCACATTGAGGATTTTGAGTCTATTTTGAGTCTGTTTAGTGTATAGTGTAAGGAAATCATCCAGTTTTATTCTTCTTCATATGGCTGTCCAATTTTCCCAATACCATTTGTTGAAGAGACTGTCTTTTGTCCATTGTATATTCTTTTGAAGATTAGTTGATCATAAAGTTGAGGGTCAATTTCTGGGATCTCTATTTTGTTCCGTAGATCTATGTGTCTGTTTTGGAGTCAGTACCATACTATCTTGATGATTACAACTTTGTAATAGCACGTGAAGTCTGGAATTATGATGCCACCAACTTTGGTTTTCTTTTTTTGATGTTCCTCTAGCTATTCTGGGTATTTTCTGGTTCCCTATAAACTTTAGGATTATTTTTTCATTTTTCTGAAAAAAATTGATGGTATTTTGATAGTGATTGCATTAAATGTATAGATTTATTTAGGTAGCATAGACATTTTAACAATATTTGTTCTTCTCATTCATGAGCATCGAATGTTTTTCCATTTTTTTGTGTCTTCCTCAATTTCTGTCATGAGTACTTTAAATTTCCTGAATACAGATTCTTTGCCTCTTTTATTACTAGGTATCTTATGGTTTTGGGTGCAATTGTAAGTGGGATCAAGTCCTTAATTTCCTTTTCTTCTGTTTTGCTGTTGGTGTGTAGAAATGCAACTGATTTCTGTACATTGATTTTATATCCTAACACTTTACTGAATTCCTGTTTGAGTTCTAGCAGTTTTGGAGTGAGGTCATTTGGATTTTCTGCATAAAGTATCATATCATCTGCAAAGATTGAGAGTTTGACTTCTTTGTTGATTTCGATGTCTTTTATTTCTTTTTGTTCTCTGATTGCTAAGGCTAGGACTTCTAACACTATGTTGGATAGCAGTGGTGATAGCAGACAGCCCCTGCCATGTCCCTGACCTTAGGGGAAAAGCTCTCCATTTTTCCCTACTGACAATGATATTCACTGTGGGTTTTTCATAGATACGTTTTATGATATTGAGGTATGTACCCTCTATCCCTACACTGTGAAGAGTTTTGATCAAGAAAGGATGCTGTATATTGCCAAATGCTTTTTCAGCATCTATTTAAAGTATCATATGGTTCTTGTTCTTTCTTTTATTGATGCATTGTACCACATTGATTGATTTGTGGATGTTGAACCAATCTTGAAGCCCTGTAATAAATCCAACTTGGTCATGGTGAATAATCCTTTTAATGTACTGCTGGATCCTATTGGCTAATATTTTGATGAGAAATTTTGCATCTGTGTTCATCAAGGATATTGGTCTATAATTCTCCTTTTTCATTGGGTCTTTCATTGTATAAGGAAATGCTCCCTCATAAAATGAGTTGGGAAGTTTTCCTCCCATTTCTATTTTTTGGAACAGTTTCAGGAGAATAGGTATTAATTCTTTAAATGTTTGATAGAGGGGTGCCTGGGTGGCTCAGTTGGTTAAGCAGCTGTCCTTGGCTGAGGTCAGGACCCCAGGGTCCTGGGATCGAGCCCCACATTAGGCTCCCTGCTCAGTGGAGAGCCTGTTTCTCCATCTCTCTCTGCCTGCTGTTCTGCCTACTTGTTCTCTCTCTCTCTCTAATGAATAAATAAAATCTTAAATAAATAAATAAATAAATAAATAAACAAGCACATAAATAAATATTTGATAGAATTCCCCTGGGAAGCCATTTTGCCCTGGGCTTTTGTTTGTTGGAAGGTTTTTGGTTACTGCTTCAATCTCTTTACTGGTTATGGGTCTGTTATTTCTTCCTAGATCAGTTTTGGTAGTTTGTACATCTCAAGGAATACATCCATTTCTTCCAGATTGTCAAATTCTCTGGTGTACAGTTGTTTATATGTTCTTACATTTGTTTGTATTTCCTTGGTGTTGGTTGTGATCTTTCCTCTTTCATTCATGATTGTATTAATTTGGATCCTTTCTCTTTTCTTTTTGATAAGTCTGGCCAGGTGTTTATCAATATTATTAATTCTTTCAAAGAACCAGCTCCTGGTTTCATTGATTTGTTCTTCTGTTCTTTGGTTTCTATTTTATTGATGTTTTCCCTGATCTTTATTATTTCTCTTCTGCTGGGTTTAAGCTTTGTTTGCTGTTCTTTCTCCAGCTTCTTTAGGTATAGGATTAGGTTGTGTATTTGAGACCTTTCTTGTTTCTGTTTTTAAAGATTTTATTTATTTGATACAGAGATAGAGAGTACAAGTAGGCAGAGCAGCTGGCAGAGGGAGAGGGAGAAGCAGGCTCTCTGCTGAGCAAGGATCCTGATGTGGGGCTCAGTCCCAGGATCCTGGGATCATGACCTGAGCCAAAGGCCAGGACTTAACTGACTGAACCACCCAGGTGCCCCACCTTTCTTGTTTCTTGAGAAAGGTTTGTCTTGCTCAATATTTTCCTCTCAGGACCACCTTTTCTGCATCCCAAAGATTTTGAACAGTTGTGTTTTCATTTTCATTTGTTTCCATGATTTAAAATAAAATTCTTCTTTAATTTCCTGGTTGATCCATTCATTCTTTAGTAGGATGTTCCTTGGCCTCCAAAGTTGTTGGAAAGTTGTTCTTTCCAACTTTCCTCTTGTGGTTGAGTTCTACTTTCAAAGCATTGAGGTCTGAAAATATGTAGGGAATGATCTCAATCTTTTGGTTCCTGTTGAGACCTGATTTGTGACCCAGGATGTGACCTATTCTGGAGAATGTTCCATATGCACTACAGAAGAATATGTATTCTGTTGCTTTGGGATGGAATCTCTGAATATAACTGATGTGGTCCAGTCTGTCTTTTAAAGCCTTTATTTCCATGTTGATCTTTTGCTTAGATGATCTGTCCATTTCAGTGAGGGGGTGGTGTTAAAGTCCTCTACTATTACTGCATTATTTTTGATGTGTTTCTTTGATTTTGTTATTAACTGGTTTATATAATTGGCTGCACCCATGTTAGGGGCATATATATTTACAATTGTTAGATCTTCTTGTTTGACAGACCCTTTAAGTGTGATACACTGTCATTCCTCATCTCTTATTATAATCTTTAGCTTAAAATCTAATTTATCTGTTCTAAGGATAACCACCCCAGCTTTCTTTTGATGTCCATTAGCATAGTAAATTGTTTTCCACCCCCATACTTTAAATCTGGAGGTGTCTTTGGGTCCAAAATGAGTTCCTCGCAGACAGCATATCAATGGGTCTTGTTTTCTTTATCCATTCTGATGCTCTGTGTCTTTTGATTGAGACATTTAGCCTATTTAAATTTAGAGTAACTACTGAAAAATATTGATTTAGTGCCATTGTATTGCCCTTAAGGTGACTCTTACTATACATTGTCTCTGTTACTTTCTGGTCTGTTTCTTTTAGGCTCTCTCTTCACTTAGATAATCCCTTTCAGTATTTCCTGTAGGGCTGGTTTAGTGTTTTCAAATTCTTTTAGTTTTTGTTTGTCCTGGAAGGTTCTTATCTCTCCTTTAATTTTCAATGAATGCCTAGCTAGATATAGTATTCTTGGCTGCATATTTTTCTCATTTAGTGCTCTGAATATATCATACCAATCCTTTCTGGCCTGACAGGTCTATGTGGATAGGTCTGCTGCCAATCTAATATTTCTACCATTGTAGGTTACAGACCTCTTGTCCCAAGCTGCTTTCAAGATTTTCTCTTTGTCACAGAGACTTGTAAGTTTTACTATTAGCTGACAGGGTGTTGGTCCATTTTTATTGATTTTGGCGGGGACTGGGTGGTTCTCTGTGCCACCTGGATTTTGATGCTTGTTCCCTTCCCCAAATTAAGGAAGCTCTCTGCTATAATTTGTTTCAATATACCTTCTTCCCACCTCTTTCTTCTTCTTCTGGGATCCCAATTATTCTAATATTGTTTCATTTTATGATACCACTTATCTCTTGAATTCTCTCCTCATAGTCCAGTAGTTGTTCATCTTTCTTTTTCTCAGTTTCTTTATTCTCCATCATTTGGTCTTCTACATCACTAATTCTCTCTTCTGCCTCATTTATCCTAGCAGTAAGAGCCTCCATTTCTTTTATTGTACTTAATTAATAGAGTTTTTAAAATTTCAACTTGGTGATCTTAATTCTTTTATTTCTCCAGAAATGTTTTTTATTTATCCAGAAAGGGATTATCTAGTATCTTCTATGCTTTTTTGAGTCCAGTTAGCACCTTGGTAATCATCATTATGAATTCTGATTCTGACATCTTACTAATGTCTGTATTGATTAAGTCCCTAGCCATCAGTATGGCCTCTTGTTCTTTGATTTGGGGTGTATTTTGGCCTGTTCAAGGAAAATACCTCCCAGAATTTTAAAGAAAGAAAAACTTATATATATATATATATATGTATATATATATATATATATACACAAAATAAGAGTAAACATGATATGATGAAGGGATGGAATATGACTGTAAAGGTGAAAATTTAAAAATATTCTAAAAATGAACTGATAAAAAGTTGGTTGAAAAAAGAAAGAAAATAAAAAAGGGGAGACAATGTGATCAGGCTGGAGACTAGAACAAAGGTACATGCTAGATTTAGGGTATATTTTGATCTGTTAGAAGAAACTGTATCCCAAAATTTTAAAGAAAGTAAAACTTAAAAAAAAAAAAAGAAAAAAAAAGGAAGTAAACCTTAAATGTATACAAACAATAAGGTTAAATACAATGAAGGGATAGAATATGACTATAACAGTGAAAATTTAAAAAAAGTAAATGGTATTGTTAAGATAAAATAGTTAAAACAGGTTAGAATAGGAAAGAGGGAAAATTTAAAAAATAGAATAAGAAAAAAAAACCTTAAAATAATTAACTTTGAAAGACCAAAGAATTATGGGGGAAAAGCCATGAATTCTATGTGTTGCATTCTCCTCACTCTGGAGTTCCACAGTTCTCATTGATCAATGAACTTGGCCTTGGCTGGATATTCTTGTTGATCTTCTGGGGGAGGGGCCTGTTGCTGTGATTCTCAAATGTCTTTGGCTGAGGTGGAATTGCCCTGCCCTTGCACCAGGCTAAGTAATCTGCTTGGTTTTGCTCTTTGTAGCTTTTGTTCCCTGAATGCTTTCCGTACAGCTTTGGAGGAAGGGTATAAAGATGACGGCCTCCTAATCTCTGGCCTGGAGGAGACAAGAGCTCAATGCCCCACTCCTCAGTGTGCCCTCAGAGAAAAACAGTCAGTCACTCCTGTCTCCCTGGTCTCTGGCTGTGCTCTGTCCTCACCCGGCCTGTGACCAAGCATTTCTATCTCTGGCACACAACCCCATTTGTAGTCTCCAAAACCACTAGATTCCTGCATTGTGCTCCTGTTCCACTCTTCCCAGGGGAGGAAGGAGGTATCTCCCCAGATCTGCCACATTTTGGGGTCTCTGCTCCAACAGCAGTGGCCCAACTATGCTGGGGATTATGGTTTATGCCAACTCCGAGCTGAGAACCCACTCCTTGGTTCCGTGTTTGTGCCAGCTTCTCCACTCCAGTACCTGGGGGCTCTGCCACACTCAGGCACCCCCAGTCTTTCTGTGACCTGAAGGGACCTGAGGCCATACTGTCCCAGCAAGGGCTCCACCCAGTCCCCCTTACCCCCCACTTAGCTTCTGGGGCAACATCCCTCAGTGGAGTAGACTTCTAAAAGTTCTGATTTAGTGCTACAGTGCTCTATTGCTTGCCAGGAGCCGGCCTCTCCCCTTGCAGTCTATCTTCCCATATACCACCTTGGATTCATGTCTCTGCACGTCCTACTTTCCAGAAAGTGGTCAGTTTTCTGTTCCTAGAATTGATGCTCTTCTTTTCTTCAATCTTCTGTTGAGTTTATAAGTGTTCAGAATGGTTTGATAACTATCTAGTTAAATTACTGGGACCCAAGAAAATTTAGATCTCCTACTCTCCCACCATCTTGCTCCTCCCCCCACATTGTTACTATTTAAATAGTTATATTTACATCAATTAAAAGTTATTAAAATATTTTGTTTTCTCTTTATTTTCCCTAATACTGCTTTATTTATGTTGATCTGAATTTCTGACATTATTTTTCTTCTGTCCGATAAGCATCTACATTTTTTGAAGGGCGAGTCTGTTGTTGACACGTTTTCCTTATTTTGTGTTGTATGAGAAAGGGTTTTTCCTTCACTTTTGAAGGATAATTTATCTGGATATTGAATTCTAGGTTAGTGTTATATTCTTTCTTCCAACATTACAAATATTTTATTCCAGTATCTTGCCTGCATATTTTTTGGAAGACTTTATTATTAGATTTCCAGAAAAATTAAGAGGAAGTTACAGATTTCCCATATAATCCCACCCCCACCACACACACATAGCCTCTCTTATTGTCAATGTCCCCCACCAGAGTGGCACATTTGTTATAATTTATGAGCCCACATTGACATGTCATTACCCAAAGTCTGTAGTTTACATTTGGGCTCATTTGTGTTGTACACTCTGTAGGTTTTGAAAAATGTATAATCACATAGTCACATTTTAGTGTCACACAGAGTACTTTCACTGCCCTAAAACTCCTCTGTGCTTTGACAGAGCACCCATCTCATGACAACAACTGATTTTTCCACTGTTTCCATAATTTCGCCTTTTCCAGAATGTCATATAGTTGAAATCACAGTATATGGACTTTTTAGATTGGATTTTTTCACTTAATAATGTTCATGCAATGTTCTTCCATGTCTTTTTATGGCTTGATAACTCATTGCTTTTTAGTGCTGATTACTATTTCATTGTTAGGATGTACCATAGTTTGTTTAACCATTAACCCACTGAAGAATATCTTTGTTGGTTCCAAACATCTATTGTGGACCTTTTAGTGTGAACATAAGTTTTCAATTACTTTGGATAAAAAACAAGGTGTGTGATTGTTGGATTGTATGGTTGGAGCAGGTTTAGTTTAGTAAGAAGCTGCCAAACTATATTCCAAAGTGTCTGTACCAGCATGGTTTCTGACATGTGTACTGAAATTTTTGCCCTTGTTTCTCTAATGTTAGGATTCAGAAGCCCTCTTACTACCTGCTACCATACTCGTGTTTTTTTTTTTTTCAAATTTACTGTTTGTCTTTGGTTTTCTGCAGTTTGAATATGATATGTCTAGGTTGTTTTTTCTTATATATATTTTTAAATGCTTCATGGTTTCTGAGCTTTCTGGATCTGTGGTTTGGTGTCTGTCAATCTTGGAAAATTCTTAGCCCTTATTGTATTACCTCATATATTTATCTCCTCTTTTCTTACCCTTCATTTTAGTATTTTAATTTTTTTAAAAAGATTTTATTTATTTATTTATTCTTCAGAGAGAGAGAGAGAGAGAGAGAGCACAAGCAGGGGTAAAGATAGGCAGAGGGAGAAGCAAGTTCCTTGCTGAGCAAGTAGTCTGATGCAGGATTCAATCCCAGGACCCCAGGATCATGACTCAAGCCGAAGACAGATGCTTAACCAACCAAATGAGCCACTTAGGCATCCCTCCTCCTTGCAGTATTTAATAAAATATATGTATTTTATATAACTATATATATTATTTTTATTTTACATATATATTTAACAATATATATGTATATATTTATTTTTTTAGGATCCATTTCCAGCATGGAGCCCAGCCTAGGGCTCAAAGTCATGACTCAGATCCAGACCTGAGCTGATATCAAGTCAGATGCCTGACCAACTGAGCCACCAGACATGCTATTAATTATGTATATATTAAGCCTTCTGTAATTGCCCTACATTTTTTGAATGTTATGGTCTCTCTTTTTTTTCCCCTCACTTTCCATCTGTTGTGGAAGCTTCAACTGACATATCTTCATTATTTCCTTGGTTGTGTAAAGTCTACTGATGAGCTCATGAGGATAGTCTTTACTTCTGTTATAGTGTTTTTGGTTGAAGATATTTCCTTTTTTTGAGATTTATTTATTTATTTATTTATTTTAGAGAGAGAGCACACATGTAAATGGGGAATAGGGGCAGAGGGAAAGAATCTTCAAGCAGACTCCCCACTGAGTGTAGAGCCCATAGTCATGGGACTCAATCCCACAACCCATGAAATCATGACCTGAGCTGAAATGGAGAGTCAGATGCTCAACCAACTGAGCCACCCAGGCATCCCTATAACATTTCCTTTTAATTTTTTTTTTTTAGTGTTTTTAGCTTTCTGCTTATATGCCTCAATGGTTCTCCTTTTCTATTAGAACCTTTAATATATTAATCATAGTTACTTTAAATTTCTTATCTGATTTTTCTGACATCTGTGTCATCTGTGAGTATAGTTCTATTGATGGCTTTGTCTTCCCGGAGTTTTTGTTGCCTTTTGGCCTGCCTTCTAATTTTGTTTTGAAAGCCAAACAAGTTATATTCATTAGTAAATATCAAGAAGTAGGCCTTTAATGTGAGAATTTATGTTAATCTGATGAGGAGCTGGGCTGTTTGTCACATTTGCTGGAGCTGTGGGTGCCAAAGGCTAAAAATCCCCCCAGTGTCCTTTTTGAGTGATTTAGGCTTGCCAGGTGCATCTCCTCAGAGAGAGTCTGCAACTCTATCAGCTCTAATCCACTGTTCTTACACTGGAGCCCTATTGGTTTATAGTGAAGTATTGGGGAAGGGGAAGCTCTCTCTAATTTTATAATTGCGTTTAAGTCTTTAAGTAAGCCTGGGTTTCTGGTTATGACTTTCACAAGTGTTTCTCCAGTGGTATAAAATGTTTTCTTCCTTACCCCTACTCACCTCCCTGGCTACAGTATCTTTATCTGATATCCTTGAAGCCCTAGTTCCTATTGACTGTATCTCACCACCTTAGGTGAGATAAGAAGGTCAGAGGGGCCTGAAGTGCCAGGAATACATTTCACCATCTGAGATAAGGTTCTGGTAAAGACTTTTCCCCTCTCCAGTAGGTCTTTGCTATATAGTGAAGGCTCCAGGCATATTTTATAATGATTAATCTTCTCCTGCCAGAAAAAAGAGGATATCTTTCTTGGATCTTCACTTTGAGAACCTTATAAGGTTCCTGTTAAGTCCATGAAATGTTGGGAGACCCCTGAGGTTGTTGTCCCAAGAAGCTTTTCAGTCTCATTTTTGTTCACACTGAGCCTCCAACAACCATCAGAATTAAATGTGAGTGTTCCTACCAGCGTATTGCTTCAGAGATTTCTCCAGGAAAATAAATAGACCTTAGCTTTGATTTTATGTTCACACGTCTCTCCATACATCTGAGTGATGATTTGCCTTGTGACCTCAGTTCTTGGATGGGTCTAAAAAAGTCATTGACTTTCAGTTAGTTCAAGATTTTTCCATTGTTAAGGCCTGTTGAGACAACTTGAAAGTTCTTTCAACCTGGAGCTGAGTCCAGAAGTATCTTCATATGCTATTTCAGTTATGGCTAATAGTTAAGAGTCAGGAATGTTCAAAGAAAGATGTCTTTGAAAATGGAAACAAAAGTTTGCTGAGTTAATTAAATGTCAGACACTCCTTTCATCAGTAAGAATTTATTGAGTAGTTACTGTTTATGAGATAGTTTAGACTGCTGTATTTATGAAATAATAAAAGCCCCAGTGTGATACATACCATTGTTGTTTTCAATTTTCAGATGAGGAGACTGGGCACAAGGTGCTCAAGTAATTTGCTCAAGTCCCAAGAGCCAAGATTCTAAAAGAAGTCTGTAGATCTCATTCTCTTAACCACTGTACTTTGCCTCTCTCCAACTATTATGTGTAGATAATATACTAACACATAATAATGCAAATAGTAATAAGGAAAATAAAATTTTCTCTGACATTTTAGGAGGCAGGAAATTACTCCTGTCATGGGAGATCAGGGAAAAGTTGGCATTTCCATTTATTAAAGTTAGGATTTAATAGTTATGATGACAGGAGTTTTGAGAGGAAAGCAAATGGTGGACAGACCCAGAGATTAATAAACAGTGTACAGTGCAAGAGAGAGAGAGAGAAACCTAGAAGAGAATGTCAGCCTGGGAGATCTCAACTGTTTCCTGACAACAAGAAAGAGAGCTTTTAAATTAAGAAATGAAAGATCACTTGCATGTTTGAAAAAGATCAATGTGTAACAGGGAGAGCTGGGGAAATAAGGAACAGAGACAGACATACCAGTTAGACACTTGTTAGACAGTTCTGTAGTGAGAGTGGAAAGGAGGAGAAAGGGACAGAGGGGACAAAGACTAGTGAGTTGAAGAAATAAAAAATGACTCTAGAGTCATTTTTCATAATGAAAGTTTCTATGATGAAATAGATTGCTAATGAACAAATTTATATATATATATATATATATATATATATATATATATATATATATAT